>DVOY01000495.1:0-11352 GCA_018237585.1 Apyrrothrix maculosa | reverse complement strand
AAAATTTTTTTTACTAAAGTGTGTGAAGTCTGCTAACCCGCACTTGGCCAGCGCGGTAGACTGTGGCCTTAACCCTCTCATGTGCCCGGTGTATAACAATAGACTCACCACCTATTCCATACATTCCGTGATGTTACGTTACGTTTTATATATAAAAAAATCCGATTATGGATTTCAAAAATAGGTATAATTACGTTTAAACTTACGAAAAACGATTCGACTAACTTCACTGTCAATTCTTGAGCAATTTCAACATTACTTAATATCAATTGGAAGTGAAATTCGTCACGCAGGATACGGTTTCGCGATTGAGGGGAGCCATTGTGTTTCGAAATACCTGTGTTCTCATGAGTTGGGTTTGAAAGTATTAACTTACCCATCAATTAGGCAGGTTATCGTAACGAAGGGATGATCCATAGTACCATGGGAGATATAACGTATAATTTGATTTTATATTAAAGCAATACTATCGACGTATATTTGTTACGTATTTGTAGTTTAACATTCTGATGGTCCAAATTATTATATACGGCAGATGAATTATTTATTAATCCAAAATTACTGGAAAGTTCCCTATTTTAATTGAAATCTTGCTCAGCATGGCGTATTTCCTTATGGCTGTTTCAAAAACTCCCATGTTTTCATTCCTACTCTTTTTAGAATACTGTATTAAGGGAACTAAGGTATGACCTTAGAAGAATTTGGTCACCAAATTCTCACTGGTAATAATGATTAATTGTTGACGCTCACAGTTAACTCTCAATTTTTATACACAGAAAGATCAATTCTGCTTGTGATATATCAATATCGTTGTATGCTACAGTACAAGTGTTTCCATGTTTTTTCATAAACAAACCTCTCATACGAAGCACGGTATTACTAAACTCTATTTCTAAAATGTCATAAGACTACAAATTATGAACAAGGTATTCTATTTAGATTTATAAATTCACAGCAAGATCTAGGGGAGTTGGTCGCCTCAGGACTAGAAATAAACAAGCGAAATGTAATATAACAAGTTTGCGGGCAAGGCGAGCCACAACTTATTTCAACAATGGAGTAACACGACTCTAAGTTGATTTCATTAGTTTCGTTTATTGTTTTATTTGAGGTCTTATTTTCGCACAGAACAAAGAAGTTAAAGAAGTTGTTTTTAAAGAATGCACAGTAAAATAATATTTGAGTTATGTTCTTCGTCTGTTAGTTTTTATCAGACAGAATGAGTAAAGCGGGAAATCGAAAATTGCATTCGATGCACAGTAGCATCTCCAATATAATGTAGTTACGTTCTTATGATTGCAAATCCTCTTCGAATTTAGAATTTGGTAGAACTTCTAACTTCGAATGCCAAAAAATATATCAGTGCATCCTGTTATCACAGTAGCCGCCCGCTAATCGTACTTCTAGAAATAATCCCATGAAGTGACTTCTAAGATCTTTTTTTTAATTTTTTAGCTAAATATTAGCAAACAACTTTTCTTTCAAACCTTGTTAGGCTCTAAATTAAAGTACTAAAGTACATAGTAGTAGCCTGCAAAACATTGTGATAAATGTAGAAACACCTACTTCATACTGTAACCGTATTTTCATAGTCATAATTTGTTAACAAGTAACAATCTTTAGAATTAACAGTTTCATGAAACGCTTTTACCATTTTATCAGCATACTTCAGCAAATTGCAACGTACAAATCCCGCGATTATAATACGTTGAAACATCCATTTATAGTTGCGAAACGGGCACGATTCGGTTCTGTTGTGGTTTTTGTGCGCTCAGTCCATTTGCCCGCGGTCAAATTCAGTTTCAAAACGCGCTAATGTTTCCCCTTTGTTCGAAATTAACAAAATGGGTAAATGTTGATGTTACCGACGGCATTGTTTAGACTTCATGAGTTCTAAGCACCACATCGTTATGTGTCTGAATTTAGCAAATAACTAAATGAGGTCGACATACATACGTTTGAAATTGGAACCTAACCGCGGGTAGCGCAAATGTTTGCGTTTGGTTATCAAATAGACGTACATTGAAATAATGCAATAACTATTAATGATATGAGATATATAAAACGATATATGAGAGATATTAATCCAATCCTATTATTAAAATAGAGGTATTAAAGACTGGTAAAGCGCAAAGCCAAAAAGACAGGTTGGTAAAGCGCATTAATTAGACCCTAAAGTTCGTTGCTGACTAGGCCGACGCCAACAGTATCTATGCCTCAAAAAACAGGCGTAACTTACCACCTCAAACGGAGTTACCTTAATCTGACTCCGACATTTCAAGATATATCTGTCCCTATCACTGGCCATTTGTTATTGCTGGGAATGGATCTATCGCCCAATTTTAACTTCGGGCGCTTCATAGAACCGGAGGTTCTTGTTCAGTTCCTTCCGAGTTCCTTGTTCACAAGGCGAGGAAGTACTTCACGCTAGAGCAGCCGCTTGTTTTATACCAGGCGTAAGTGCGATCTTGCATGTTTACTCATCTTGCATTTTTCTGTGGAATATATTTTGGAGACTTACTTACGCACAAGAGCTTAATAATTTGGTTCCACCAGCTCCATTCTACCATCGGACATCCAGCCGTACGGTTGGCTACCATCCGCGTCTTAAAGACACTCCTTTGAGCAGGACGAAGCGTTACGCTAAATTGTTTCTGCTACAGACTGCGAAAGAGCGGAACTCCCTGCAGGCGTCTATTTTTCCCAATTCGTACGACCTAGAAATATTCAAGACAATGTATAAGATACTTTCTAGGCAAGCATGTTAGGCTACATATTGCTTTTTATCAGGTCAAATAGCAGTAAAACGCGAGCCTATTGTTAAATAAAAAAATTATATATAAATGTACGTGACAATATCTAGAGTAAAAGCGTCCACAAACTTAACATAATTATATAGACACAACAAGAAATTATTCCACAATCAGTTCAACACATGATATATATTATAATAAATGAAATCATGTTGCACGTAAGTGCAGTCGAAGCGGAACAAATTGGGACAGGCCTATGACAACAGTTGATTATACAAAGCTAATAGACGAATAGACAATTTACTTAACGTCCTAGTATATATTCATGAAGCATATTCTATCATATGACCCCGGTAGCAATAAAAAAAGATTTTCATTTTCATCATCCTGTGTTTTATTTATTAAATTAGCGCAGACTTCAAACAATCTCCAAGAAATCCGAACCTTTGAAAAACTTCAGATCTCTTCTCCGCGGTTACTTAATTTGAACTACTTGCAAACAACAAACTGGGAAAGTAAAAAAACTGAGAAGGAAAGCGGTGAAAAGTAGTGAGATTATAGACGCTAATAAACCGCGCGCAACTTGGCAACAGATTGACTTATCCTCTATTAAATGTGAGTTGGAATATTGTGACCCCTTTTTATGCGAGATTCTGAGACATTTCATTACTCGAATTCTTTATATTTGTCAAATAAAGTCCCGTTAAGAATCCCAAAAGTAAATAACCTTTTACTCGTCTAAAGACAAATATCGAATTTTGTGGTCGGAAACAAAGATACTCATTAGAGAATTCACATTTCTCTATTTACAAAGCCTTAAGATATTTTCACTGGTAAATTTACCAACGTAGCTGTAATTCTTTCATACATATGAGCCACTTTTTGCGCTTTGCACATCCAAACTAAAAGAATGCCCTCGGGATACCCCATCGTACTGCTTCAATGCAAATTGAAATATCCATTGCATCATCGCTCGGTCGAGTCGTTGACAACGCCACTGTTTATCGGGCAGTCCTGGCTTCGACTCTCTGGTCGGGTACTATTAGATTTTTCGAACTTAGATTTTCTAGTTGAAATTTCCAGTAGTAGCTCGAAGTCTGGATTTGTGCCCGGTGTATAGGCTCACCGCCTATTGCATGGCGGGATGTGAACGTAACTGGTGAAATGTGGGAGTGTACTACTACACCCCTCTCTCCACGTCTTCGGGGATTATAAGTGTGATGTGATGTTTTTTTTCTTAAATCAACTGAACGTTTTTTAAAACTTCTAAAAGTTTCTGTAAACAATTAACTGAAAACAAGTAAAGTTGTTATCTAAACAGACATGTCATTGGCTACATGCAATAGCGCTAAAGTGAAAATTAAAAAATTATGAAACGTAATATCACGCCTGTAATCCCCGAAGAGGTAGGTAGAGGAGTGTAGTACACTATCACATTTCACCAGTTAGATTAACATCCCAATATGGAATAAGTAGTGAGTCTATTGCCATACACCAGGATTTTTAGAACAATCCAATTGTACTCGACCCCGGATTTGAACCCAGGACATATCGATCAGCAGTCGCACGTGCAACCAACACGACCAACGAGGCAGTCAGTTATATCATTTATAATTAAATAAATTCGCTATAGAATTAAAGTAACAAGTAAACGCTATTAACTGATGGTTGAACAGTAAAACCTCTTTTATATTAATGACCGAATTAAATTTAAGAACGGCGACACATGGCATCTACCGAATTGAACCCGCGGCGAGTCGGCACAACAATGTCAATACCTACATTTACCGGCGGCGAACATCAAAAGGTTTATTTTGCAGTGTGTTTTTGTATCCCGGTAATTGAATTGGCAAAGTTGAAAACGATAGACCAATATTTACGTTTATTCGATACGATAGTTGTGGGATCAGAATGGTTTTGTCCGATTAAAATGGGAAGTGAGCGGACAAAAGTAAGTACGACTATTTTCATTACGTAACTGAATTGGAGCGTTCGTATTGCTGAGGTGCTTGCGATTCGCAACGGAGTTGTAAGGCTGGTAAGTAATACTGGACGGGGTCACGAATGGATGAGTAACGACTGGTGGCAAATTTTCACGACGCTCGGAGAGCTCGTTAACGGTCGGTCTTTATCTTTATATCGTCACTCTAATACAATATTTTAATATCTTCAAACCAGGTCCTTAATAAGGTAGCCTGAGAACATTGAAGACCGCAGATCTCTATCCTCAGACCTGGCACGCTTCCCCTACATTCAGCCTGCTTTTGATCTTGTTTCGAAGACTTCTGACTTCGTTATATAAACATGATTTATTAACTATCATTTATAGCAACTAACGGGAAGCATTTCATTATTTCAAGAACTTTACATTAAATTTGTAAAGGTATTGACAGTTGTTACAGGATACCGACTTTATGTAAACAGTAAACAGTGAGTTCGGTTTGAATATTTCACGATCAGTAGGGACCCATTATCTAACGCTTGATTGCCCCATCGGTTACAGCAGCTGAATAAATTACTCCAGTTTGGTTTGATTGGATGTTCTCTTCGTTATGGTAACTGATAAAACGAACCCGCTTTGTTATTGCAATACTATAATTACAGACGTAATCGATAGCTAGACAATATTCAAAACTTATCTTTTATGGGATAAGGGTTAAGTCTATTGCCATACAATGGGCACGAATCCAAACTGCTAACCACTACTGCAAATTTTAATTAAAAATTTTGTTAAGAAAAGTTTAATACTAATCGATCAGCGACTTGAACCCAGGGCCTCTCGATCAGCAGTAGCACTCACAATCATTCGACCAACGAAGCAGTCAAAGAATAAATAGAAAAGAACAGTTTCCAAATATGTTTCATACGAAACAAATTATTATGCAATCAAGTTCAAGATAGCCTTCTCGTAGATAGTCCTTCTCGTCGAGCCATTTAAAACAAATCTCATCACATTAAGTGTAATCCAATCATTCCGGTAGAAATCTCTATAGAAATCCTAATCTTAGTTCTGTAATAAACCTGAGAAACAACGGTTCTCGAACCCGGAGCCATATATTCGGTGCCCTTTGCAATACCCACTCGCAAACGAGTGTTTAAAAATACATTACAGTAAGCCAGAGGTTCTCAACCTAACAACGAATACATACATTCTTGAATTTCTTAGCTTTAAGAAATCTTAATATAAATTTATTGACCATTAATATATAATGTAAATGTATTAACTATGAATATATTATCTATAGATATATTACCTATAAATATATTAGCTATATACCTGAGTATTAAGTTGCCCAATAATTAACAAGTTATTATTATGAGCACACTTAATATAATATTTAATATATTGTCAAAAATCAATTCGGTTTCAAATCACTGTTTTCAATTGTATCATAAGGAACAGGCAACATTATTTCACGGTCTCTGGTATTATGACGATAAATCTAACAGCGCAAATTATTACACGTTTACGAACGTTGCAAATTTTTTTAACCTTTTGATTCTTACACGCAATAGCAGGAGTTACATTTATATCGCTGCTTTTAAGAAACACCAAATTACGAAGTTTTAGAATCAACTTGGTAAAAGATAAGTTCGGTAATTAAAAGAGCAAAGAGTGAGCGCACTTGGAAAAGCAGTCGACAAATGAAACGACGTATCGACAGTGAGGAGAAAATACCCTTACTCTCATAAGTCACTAAATCCCTAGTTTAAAGTACTTTAAAACTATGACGAAAAATATTTTCTCTCTAAAATTAAAATGTAAGTAGTAAACTTGTTTGGAAGTTTCATACACTTGTTTAGCTTCACACGAGCTTGCGACGCAGCTCGCCTCTCAACACCGAAACTTGTCCCGGATAAGCAAAAAAGACATCTCGCTGAGAATTTTTTAAATCGCGTTTAAATTTAGATTTCATCTACTTGAATATAACTGCGATCCAAGTTACTGCATTATATTGGCTGTAGGTGTCGCCGTGCAAAAGATCATCAGATATATCTAGTTTCCCGCCAGAAATATGTCATATAGTTACTTCGTACGTTATGTTACTTACTCGTATTTTTTTAAATTTAGAATGCCCGTTTTCTGCCAAGAGACTTATTTATTCCTCTATTGGGTATTTTCTCTGTTATATATTTAATCAATTTTTTCCTGTTTCCGCAATAATCGGAAGAATAACAATATATTTAATAAACCATTGCGACTTTTTCAACTTTTATTTGTGTCCCCACAGAAAACCGTACATCAATCTGAACGACCAGTAATTTTGGCAAGTAATAATTTTCTGTGCATTTGCTTTCACCATCTTTTGTTTGGTCAATGGAGGGGCGGCCGTGTAAAACGAATGAAAGAAACAACTATTATTTCATCCGGATAAAAAAAGAATTCAAACGGAACTGACAGATTATTTTTTCGAGTTTGTAACACTATTTAATTTGATTCATCTATAAAGTAATCGGTTTGAGGTAATTTTCTTTCACTTAGTGAAACATCGCCTGACCATGAGGAACAGCTTAAACAGAACCACATGTTCACCACAAATATTACGGACGCTCTAAAACTGAACATGCAATTTATCCAAAAACTGAACGTTTTGAATGTAGAGTGTAAGGTAATACCCGATAATTGCATTCCTTAAAAAATAAGTACGCAAAAACGCGGCGAGAGCAAAGAGTACATCGATAAAAAGAAATAACATTAAATCTCAATGGATTTGTACGTCGTTTGCAAACAGAAAAAAGAATCACAAAGAAAAGAATCCAATTAAACAAATTGATAGATCGCAGCGCTGCCGATGTCGAGATCGTTCCCATTCTTTGCTTCGCTTTGTGATCGCCACATCTTGGGCTATCAATCCCTATACAAAGGGTTTCCGAGGACCTTTGTGATTCTGCTCTTAAAAACTTCGATCTTATTGCGTTATTTTTATTGTTCAAGTGTTGTTGTGCTAATACTGTTGTTTGTTGAAACAATGGCAGTCGAGACTTAACAGATCTAAACAGAAGAAGAGTTAGTGGCCATTATTGATACAAATTGTCAATAAGAAAATGTCAGTTAATTATTAAACATTTTTTATTTCTGAATAAGAATGGACTGCCCTGTAGGCTTATTTTTCCCAACAAAATAAATATAAGTTAGAACTCTTCAACTCGAAAGTGAGTAATTTTTTTCTACACACGCGTTATCGGTCCATCTTAGGACTCATCTCTGCTTCCCAACAAACAAGCTCACGGTCAAACATCATCACACAGTCAAAAAAAAATAAGAAGATTTCAACTTTGAAGTACATTTTCCTATTGCTATTCAATACACTTTAATATGTACCTTAATATCAGATTCTTTAAGCATATTTTATATTTTAAAGGATTTTATTTTAAAGGCAATATTCTGAAAAGACTAAATATAGTAATCGCATTAAAACTTAACTACTTAACATCAATAATATTTTACTCTACCAACTTTTAGATATTCCGGCAAACTTAGGCGAATTGGATAAGGGTACGCTAAACTACCTACCTCAAATGGCCCAGACAATGTAAGCGCCACTTCCTCTGGTTTATCTTGAACGTACGATAGAACTAGCAATTTACTTAGACTCCGAATAGTTGTGATCTTTTCTGCGCCAAATCCTATTCTTATATAAGCACTGTTCTAGTAAGCTTGATAAGAAGTATTTCAGTATGTTTTCCTGCCCTCATCTATAACATTGAAATAATTGGCAAATGCTTAAAGAATTAACAAAATATTTGACTGTCTTGAGTGACTTGATTGACTGCCTTACTGGTCGCGAGCGGGACTGATCCAGTGGTCCTAAATTCAAATCCTGAGTCGGGTACTATTGGATTTTTCTAACTAGAATTAAAATTTCTAGTAATGCTTCGGAGTCTGAATTTGTGCCCGGTGTGTGACAAAAGGTTCAGCACCTATTCCATGATAGGACATAAACGTAACTGGTGAAACGTGGAAGTGTACTACACTCCTCTGCCTACCTCTTCGGAGAATACGTTACGTAACTTATATATATTTATTACTATTATTTATATATTTCTTTATCCGTCACGTTATCAAAATTTTTGACACAAGATCGAACAAATATAGGAAAAAAGAAACAGGCTATAGTGAATAGCTGCCCAACGTTATTTCGTCCACGTACGCCCATTTATCGCTTTCTGCCGGCGAGATTGAAAAATACACCCAAACATCTGTCGCACGTAATATTATCGAAATTACCCGCCGTACGCTGACACCTCGATACGTGATCTTTCAAGGTTTTGGTCGGTCTGTGAAAATGTCTTCTTTACCTAAAGATAGAGGAAATTCATCCATAAGTGTCATCAACCGATTCGAAATATGTATATCTGCTAAGCTCTAATGAAATTGAACATACATTTTCAAAACTGTCTTGCTGTTACATCACGAGTGTTATAAAGTACGTGAAGCCTTGATGTTGGCTGGTGTTTCTCCCAAAAGAAGTCCCGCGCTTGTTTCCTTCCTATCAGCTCTGAGACAGAAAACTATTGAACTGTCTAATGATCTTGCGTGGTTTATCTTCTCTCCTATTTTTCCGTACACTTCACATTTAGGTAGTAGCATTTCCGAATACCGCAATGACTACTGATGCAAATTAATACCTCTTTACAACTCTTTTACAACTATTTTATCTGTCGCTCTTATTATGGTAGTACAGATTTTGTTCAATGATCTAAATGTATTGGACTCGAGAATTTTCTCACTACAATCTCCAACACCGTAATATCCAATGTCTCATCTCTCCAATAAATTTAAGCAAAAAAAAATCATCTTCTTAAGCGAATTTCCAGGAACATCAATCTTTTCCGCGAATGAGAAACTTTTAAAAATAAGGTCAAACGACTTTCCTTTAAATGCCTTCGCCGGCATTTTAAAAATTCCTTCCAGGAAAATGTTAGAAATGTTACGAAACTTCCTGAAGTGGGCAAACTTTTTCTGTGCGGTGGGCAAACACTGCCACGAGATTCGAAGTTGTAAAAATACAATATAACAAGTTCATTGTGAGCGTAGCTTTCTTTCTCTTTTATTCCGAACTTTTATATTTTGCTTAATTAACTCATTGTTATGACTGGAACTATGCTTTTAATAATATTTGAGGAGTAACACTTTTTTATAATTAACCTCTTGCTAATAAGATCCATATACAAACGAGACAGATATGTACGTAAATCGGTTAAATATGTTCATACGAAATTGAGGAAAACAAGGAAAGGGCCATTCTCATGCATAATAACGCTGTATCTATAAACAGCTGTGACAAAATTTGAGGAAATAAAAAAAACATGCTCCGGACATGTCATCACTGTATTATCTATGAGCTTGTTGTACATTCTAAAACAAAACGGCCGCGAAAAAAATTATGACGGTCATATATCGCCCAAATGTTTGGGGAGATAGAAGCGAACTGAACTCAGGCGTGATTGAAAAATGGGCAACACCTTGCGACGCTTCCGTTCTGGTTATCGCGAAATTGTGTCAGTTCACCAAATGTTTTCATTTAAACGACATATTTCGCTTCCCTCGTGCGCTGCGTTTATTACGCTCTACTCGTATGTATTTATTATACGCTCATGCGGAAATTTGGTTTTTAACGATAACAGACGAATGTATTAAAATGAAAATATTTTGGAAAAAATGGATTTGTAGCAACACAGCATCATTTGTTCTGACTCTAACATAAATGTAAAAGATACAGATTGCCAAAATGTACTCATTAACGTTTGTTTATTAAAAACGTACTGAATAAGAAACCATTCATCTTTTATCACCAATTATAAGCAACAAAGAGCGATTGAAACCGGAATGTGAAAAATGTAGTCTTTCCCAATTAATAATTTGATAATAAGGCACTAATTTTGTTGTCACAATTTTTCGAAAGAAATAAACAATGACTTGTTGAATGATCGCGGTCGGTGTAATTAACAAATTAATTTGTGTAATGGACGCTTTAAGTATTTTCCTTTGCGCTAACTTCACGTTGAAACTTCGGGCATAGAATTCACTTAGTAGGAATAATTTACACATTGAACACGGCATAATATAATGAGTTTCCCGGGAAGTTTATAGCAAATATTTGATTTGCAACCGAACTTTGAAATGCATCTCGGTTACCGCAGTAATACATAATATTTACTTTGTTGCAATGTTGTTGCATTCCGTAATTGCAGACTCGAAAATCAGAATGCTTGCTTTATTAATAATTGAAATGGAGAATACCTATTACATCTTTGTTAATATATATTAAACGCGAAAGTAACCCCCTGTATATTAATTACGTATTCATCTGTATCGATTTTGTTTAAATTTGGTACAGAAATAAATTAAACTGCGAACAATGAACTCGGTCTACTAGGAATATTTTAAATCAACTTTTGATTAATCAAACTGATGGATGACAGGTTCTATGGAGTAAGTATAGAAGTGTGTGTGTAACACTAAATATATAAGATACACACCAACTAAAAATAAATTTCATATTATATGTATTGTTTCTGTTATATTAAGACAGACTGCCTCGTTGGTCGTGTTGGTTTCAAGCGCGACTGCCGATCGAGAGGTACTAGGTTCAAA
>DVOY01000494.1:0-11353 GCA_018237585.1 Apyrrothrix maculosa | reverse complement strand
TACTTAAGCTTTTCTCTTGTGATTTTTATCAGATCAACTATATTATAAAAATAAAATTTCTTAAAAGATGTACAATCAAGTTATACATAAATTCAGCGACTAGTCCCAGCATCCCAGTGACGTCATTTACCACACTTGCAGAAGTCCTCGACTCATCTCTTTCAAATACCGACACTTTGGTTTTATCATATTCAATTGTAAGCATTTATTTATGCAATCTTCTTTCATAACTGTGACTAAGGCTTGCAACTCAGAGCATTTTTAATAAAGAAATATAAATAAACCGATATAATACGTGAGACTGGAGGAAGATTATTAACTAAAAGGTAATAACTAAAGATTATTAACTAAAAGGTAATAACTAAAGATTATTAACTAAAAGGTAATAACTAAAGATTAATAACTAAAAGGGCTCGCTTGATTGCTGAAGGCTTGATTGCTGCATTAATATCGCAGTGACATCTGGAATAGGAGTTATTAACTCCAGTCCTTCGTCGACATTTCACCCATTAAAGGATAAATTGGCACCGGAACGATCCACTCAGGATGTACACGGGTACATTGGAAACATATTGCAAATTAATTCAGTTAAACGTAAATAAATAAATAAATACACCTATTCACATGATACATAAACAATCATCTTTTTAAATATTAGAATTATACAAGTTACGAAATTTATTTCAATCGATAGCACTCGTCATAACAGTCTATAATACTCTTGTGGTCTGGATTTTGGACTCTTAGTCCCGAAAGTCAGATATTGGCACGCATCTGCAATTTTCCAAGGTTCTGTGCGCTTTAAAGATCAAACTCCCCGCGTATAAGAAATTTGCCAACCTGCACCAGGGCAATATAGCCTTAAATTATGTAATTGTGAAAAGAAATATGGCCCTTAACAATTTTAATTATGACAAGATATCTGCAGTAGTGGAACTATTAAAGGGTTGATGATGATATTGATAACGGAAACGATTATGAATCTCGTTTAAAAAGGTCGTAAGATAACCCTTCGTTAATAATTAACAAGTCGACAACATTCTTAACGATTTGTTAACTACAGCAAGTAATAAACAGTCAAGGAATGAACCTAATTAAACATTACTCAGTGTCGGGGCGCGTCTCGTGAAGACCTCTCCGCGATATCTCATCTGTACTTAACCAAGTTTAATAAGTAAGTACTACTAATACAAAATCGTGAAATTTGTCCATCCACCTTTGCTACCTTATCTTATATTAAATATCTCATAAAGAATAGTTAAATACAGAACGTCGTTTTTATTTCGATGCACAATGCACCTATGCACATACAAATACAAAAACACGTGGTCCGTGGCTAATCCGTAAAGGACTCCAATAAACAAGGATAAACGTAATTAATAGTAGCATTCTCCATCTAACAACTCTTGAAGATTAAAATGGCAAGTACAATCGAAAAAAGTTTTCCTTTCCAACTCCTTCTGAAATCAAATAGAGAAAATCAGACCGTAGTGGATATTGAACAATGCCATACATGCGTTTAGCACTGTAAAGTGACAAAAAGATCCAGCGTCTAAGTTCAATGAATCCCCGCAGACAGAACCACAGGAAACAGCAAGTAAAATTTGGTAAATGTTCTAGTAATACTTGGTCGGCTTATACCCTAGAACGTACCCCGCCTCTAAGTTAACACGCGTAAGGTTGAAAATTAATTACAGCCCAACTGTTATTAAACGCAACAAAGCAGATAGGTAGATTTGTATGCAAATAATAAATCTCGAGAGCCTCAGTCGGCAATAATTAACGGGCGAGTTATCAAAGATGTCACGCTATCTCGTTTCCGTCAGTTTGTGTGTGTAAATCTTGGCTTGTTAGGAGGAAACTCGCGCGTGGTGTAACTGCAATATTAATTAATACAAATAACTGTCGAGCCCGCGTTTGTTAGGTGAAGAGAGTACCAATGGAGCAGGCAGCTGGCGCGAATGGCTGTTGCCGCCTATGGACATCTGGAACCGACCTCGAATAGGAGTGTAGGAATAGGCTTTTAGCACCAATTAGTGTAATATGTTAAACAGATTATTAGTTAGTGTTAAACGTAATACCACACCTGTAATCCCCATAGTGTTAGTACACTCCCACGTTTCACCAGTTACGTTTAGGTCCCATTATGGAATAGGTGGTGAGTCTATTGCCATTCACCGGGTACAAATCCAGAGTCCGAGCCATTTCTAGAAATTCTAATTTTTTTTAATCCAATAGTACTCAACCCGAGATTCGAACCCAGGACCTCTCGATAGGTAGCCGCGCTTGCCACCAACACACCAACGCGGCAGTAACATCTGTTACTTAGTGTCAAAATGTCAATAGAATTGCAGGAATAAATAATTTTAGTATGATTAGCCCAGTTAGTAGATGTTAGATGTACTAAATTTATAAAATCATACTTATTCGTATAGTCCGGGATAGTCCTAATCACAAATTCCGGCCCAGCAGTCAGCTTCGGTCATCACTTGACCCACAATAGCCTTGCCAACTATATCAGTAATCTTTTATGGTACTAATCATATGGAATTTTACGTCCTGGTATTAAAATATTTGTAACTATTGTAACACTACACCCTAAAATTGACATTTCAATGTAAGAAAAGTCCAGAGTACGTTCACCCTAACGTTAGCAGGGCTAAGGGCGCGTACATTGTGAGCGCGCGAGTCACTCGGGTCAAGTGCGTGCGGTCTAAATCTCCATTACGTTCTTACACGTATATATGTATCTGGCCCTAATTACCCAAATGAACTAAGCTTTGATTTATGAGTTCTATACTATAAGCCCCAAATTATTAACGGAAAGTTACAGACATAAAATAAAGAAAAAAAAAACATTTTTTTAAAAACTACTTTTTAAATGATTGACAGTATGCAGTATGACGTTCACATTCCAAAAAATTAAAAGAATAAATTCCAATCATGTTCTTATGTAGCAGTTACTGTAAGTTTTTACAACGGAGTTAAGGATAAATAGTGGCAAAATGCCTCCGTTCTTTGATGTATTTATACAGAATCAAAGGGGCGAAGTACGTCCAGTCATAAAAAGTCATCAAGAGTAAGCGCTAGTTAAATGAGTTAATTTACAGTAACATTACCGATACGGATAGTAATTCCTAATCGACCGTTACTTTACACTCGTATCGATTAATAACTGTATCGGTCCGCACCTGCCGTCACAATGCAGACAAACACCATAAGAAACGCATCGCACACCTGACTATGGCGTCCAATGCGACTTCATTACAAAAAGCCTACAAAAGTCAATTGAAAAGCGGTAATGAACGTATAATTTTAAAATGGGAACGATTACAAGAAACACTCCGTTAAGCATGCGCGGGCGCACGTGCGAGCGACAGCTGCGCGCTGATTGGCCGGCTTTTTGTCACATTCGAAATACGTAAATCGAACTGGCAGCACAGTGTGTGAATAATTACAGCGGAGGGCAAACGTGTCTCTCACCTGTCGGCATTGTTGGAATAAAAGTTTTTGTATGTAATCTTTTATTTCCTGTACATCTAAATGTTACCGACATAAAAAATAAATAATAGCTTTGCATCAATACCTTAATTTTGTATAATAATACAGTGTGTAGACAATTCAGCTTTTAACAATGTATGCTGCTGAATGCATAATATAAGCAAAATTATTATTTATAATATCTGCTAGTAATTATCTTTTATTATGGATGGTCTCAATGTATGAAACTTTGTTGCTTTCAAGACAAACTTCAAGGCAAAAATGAACCGCAATCTGCCGTACTTAAGATTTGTGGTGAAAGATGACAAAGTACAGCTGTTATTCATTCAACTGTACACATGTTTCATTAAAAAATAAAATATGATCGTAATATTTCGTTGAAAAGTAAAAAGTAATACATTGTTTGGTATCGAAGAAAAAGAAGATTCCACGATATAAAAACTGTGAAATTAAAAAGAATCAATTTTCTTAACAATCTTGTACACCTTATTTATACTTATATTAAAGTAATAAGCAATTTGTGTGAGGGCGAAGTAAAAATACATTCCAAGACCCCGTGCTAGGGATGGGATACAGGATGTCGTAAGAGGCGACTAAGCCCGGCGCTTTTAGATCCCGGTATTTGCAGTCTTCCTAGGCACTACTAAATGCTCGGCCGCCTATGAACTGCAGCGTAGGCGGTGGTAGAAACTGTGCTCTGTGATCCCTAACCCAACGTGGTGATTACGGGCATAACCCCACAGGGACGGCCTACGTCCAGCAGTGGACTGCAGTTGGCTGATGATAATAATGAATATGAAATGTATCGTGAAGTCTTCATTACCAATAAAATAATAATATCACAAGACTCAAAAGGAATGGCAATCAGAATAATACAATGGTTTTCAACACATAAACAATCTACCTTGACCAAATAGGTCAGATATTGACTGATGGGGAACCGGAAGTCTCCGAAACCGGATATAGAGTAATGAACATAGAAGATGCACGTCAGGTATGATGAGATATTTGGCACTCCATGCTCCCCCTCCCTGCCCTGTAATTGACCTGGCGTTACAATAATAATGAATTAATGTAAGCAACTAATTTCAGTGCATAAACAATAAAAAACCTCTTATAACGCGAAATAACGAATGACAATATCTAATTAATTACGCATGCATGCAAGCAATGCCGGGTTACAGAATTGTATGGCGCAGAGGGCGCGTTCGTCGCCTTGCATTCCTAATTACTTTCACACGTACTGTTGCATGCGTAAATGCCACAGAGGCAAAGGTTACGGTAGTAAACTGACGTACTTCATTTCTATTAACTTTGTTCATATGATCTGTTGTTACGCATTGTAACTTATGAATTGAATATATATGTATGCATATATAATGCACTATCGGGTTAGTGGCTTGGAATTCGGCCTCCCATATCCTGCCGATTCTAGCGTTCAGATTTTGGCGCGCACCTCTTTCCCATAGATATGCGTTTTAAGATTAAATATCATTTGTTGTAACAATGTAATAAAATGTATGAAAACCTGCACACTGGAGATCTGCATAACGTTGTTCAACGCTAGTGAAGTTTAGTAGCGGAAGACTGTGGTCTTAACCCTGCTCAATCCGACAGGAGACCCGTGTACAACAGTCGAACGATAAACAGATAATACTTACGACAATAATAATTGCATTTTTTCGTACTCATTTGTAAGGTAGGCTTCGTGTTAACTTCAGTTACCTTTCTGACCTTGAATATGCGTTTATCTATTACATAACTTAATTTTTTATTTCATTTGACCAGTAAATACCTGTCAATACAAGAGTATTCACACAGTGTTCTAAAGATTTTTACTCTGTGCAGGTGCAGCGGTCATACTAATTGCCGGAACATTGTCAAAGCCGGCCGTGACTGTTGGACGTAATGCTTTTCGAACGACTCCTCTTTTTGTCCCTTTCTTTTGTGCCCTTTCTCGCTTTAATGGCAGAAAATGAGTTTTGTTGCGGTTCCATATTGTTTTTTAATACCGGCGCCACTATACGTGATGTGTGGTTGTGGTCGACTTTTTGTCCACATGGAATCACCTTGGCCATTCAACCTTTAATTGCTTCCAGTTGAAGCATATGATGTTTTCAGTGATGACCCAGTAATTTAAATAAAAGACAACTAAACTAATTACTGCGTCTGTTGATGAGAACTTTCACGTTTCTTTCTACAAATATTTCAAAATTGAATTTATTCATCACATTGTCCTTATTATTAATATGAAACATAGTATCACGTCACAAAGGTAGGCAGAGAAGTGTAGCACACTATGATATGTTACCAGTTACGTTTACGTCCCACCATGAAATATTGTTATACACCGGGCACTAAGCTAGACTCCAAGCTACTACTAGGAATTTCAATTAAAAAAAACCCTTTAGTACCTGACCCGAAAGTCGAATTTTAGACCTGTTGATCAGCAATCAAGCTTACAACCATTCGAACCAATGAACCGGTTCAACGCATTCATCATTTTAATCTGTCAAAATAAAGTTTTTGTAGACTAACAACGAAAACATGCGCTTGAGGTTCTTTCTTTTATATGATGAGAGTAGCAAATGAGCAGCTGAAAGGCCTGCTGTCTGCAGACATCTACAACCAACGTCGACCTTTGGCTGTAGGAGTGTTAGTTAATTCAATTAATATCACTTGTCAATAGGATTATTTGTGAAATGGCAATAGGCCGCAGGTAACTATTAATATATTTAAGTACAAGAGCACTGGTATGAGTTGTTAGGGAAGTCCCCAAAAACAAGTAATTAAAAAATAAATGGAAACAACGATAAAATTTGGGAAGCTACAGCTACTAATTTGAGAGCTCACTGACTCTTGAAATTGGGTAGGCGATGTTCCTGATGCCGCAAAATCCATCATTGGATACTAAATTTTAATAATCGTCTAGCGTACACTCAATAGCGCTTAATAGCGTGCGGGTACCGCTAAAATTTATTTAAATTATGAAGTCACAAATTATAAGTTAGTCGACCACCTCGTTGGCGAGTAGCTGCAAGCGCTACAGGTGATTGAGAGGTATGGGGTTCGAATCCCCGATTCGTGTACTATTGGATTTTTCTAACACAGAATGCAACTTAGGTTTTCTAGTTAACATTTCTAGTATTGGCTCGAAGTCTAGATTTGTGGCCAATGTATGACAATAGGCTCACCCCCTGGGACGTAAACGTAACTTGAGAAACGTGGGATTGTACTGCACACCTCTGCCTACCTGTTCGGGGATTACTGGCGTGATGTTACGTGAGTTAGTTTACGGTCAATATATTTGCGAATGTTGATGGATGTAAATGCTGAGGGAGACCGAGTCTTGACCATTTTGATGAAATAGGTCATATACCGATAGATAGAGGAAACACGTGTCGGAAACCAATACGAGTGTATGAGCAGAAATATAAATTCAGAAGAAACAGGTCAGATCTGTACAGGTAGAGACATTTAGCACACGATGTTCTCCGCCCGTCCCGTAAGGGATCTCGCTTGACGATATAATAATCATATTTCCTTTGTAACACATCATCAGACGTTCGAACCCTCAATTCTATGAACGCTTATATTCATTATAATGCAATATGCTATTATAGAGAAATCATTTCCATCAACCCTCATAACGCTTTTGCCCACATCGCCAGCCTTTATTACAGGCAATTATAACTAGTTAAATAACCGTAATAGTTCATCATGTAATCAAAACCCTACCATATTGCCAACACGTACGGTTCAATATCGCTAAGAAACTGAATCGCAATTCGGAACGGTATATGCGAAATTTTCAAACAATGAGAATCATAAAAAAATCGGTCCACATCGAAAAACATTCGATCGTGAATGAAATAAAACTTCGGTTAATATTTCCATAATGATTCCATTCATGTAGTTTTTTTCACTTAAAAACGTAACGACGTCGAATTGTCGAAACCGGTCGTGAAATATTTCGCCGATGAAAAACATGTATCTTTGCCAGAAATCAATAATCTGTTTATGAAACGGGTTGCGTATGCTGTGGTCACTTCATTTCGAATACAATAAAAACGGTGCTTTTCAATTATTTACAGAGTAATCTTAGATGATGTGGTTGATGTGGTGTGGTGGACTGTAGGAACCGCATTAAAGAGGGGGTAAAGTTCCACGACATAGCTTGATTAAATAAACTAGCCGAGAAAAGAGCAAAACGTCAGGAGATTAACACCAATCCATCTGTGACCTCACAAATTTTCACACTGTGTGCACGCTACTGCTCTTTGCACTACGCTACGGCTCTTTAGTCATCAAAAACTGTCTAGCTACTGCACTATTTATCGTCTGAATTAGACGCAAAGACGACTGATTGAATCTCATATGTAGAGGATAGAGTTTATATCGTCATCGACCACTTTATTCTTCTACTACTGTAGGCTGAACTTTTATTAGAGTAAGTAGGCCAAAGTCTCCTTGTCCATGTTGGTCACGTGCAGATTTGCAATTATTCTTCAAATAAAATCCAATAATGACTGCTTCGCTGGTAGAGTGGTTGGAAGCGCGACTGCTGATCGAGAACTCCTGGGTTCGATTTCCGGGTACTACCGATTTTTTTAACTTAAAATTTCTAGTAGGAGGTCAGAGTGTGCATTTGTGCCAAATATATGGCAATAATCTCAACACCAATTCCATGGAGGGACGTAGAATTTAAAAAGAGGATCGTTGTAGTGTGCTACACTCCTCTGTCTTCCCCTATTGGGAATGCAGGCGTGAAGATAAAAAAGGAGCTAGTAATAATAATTTATAAGATGTACTTAAGTAATTAGTCAGTGTTGACACATCGGCTTATAAGCCTCTAAGCTTACAGGCGTTAAGTCTAATATAGTAACAAACTCATATGTTCGTCGTACTAATTTGTCACAATACTTTTTCAAGTGCTATTACACTTTACTGCTCCTTGATTACTTACTGCTATATTTGTGAACTAAAAAAATATTTTCTCAAGAATACTATTGTTTTGTAATTAATCATAAAATGAGAAAAAGCCCTATAATTATGAATGATTATTACTTTAGCAATAAACAGGACAATAATTTGCAAGGTTTAAATACGGGTCTCTTCTCAAAACGAAAATGATAAGGCCATGGTCTGCCACGCTGGCCAATTGCGGATCAGCAGCTGCAACTATATAACATAGAAAAAAATAGTACAAACATGAATGATTACCTCGGCAATAAACACGACAGTAACTTTTAAGCTTTAAATGTATGCTCTCCGTTAATTGCTCTGTGCCAGTCGAAGCTCCAGGAAATGCCGCAAGTACAAAAAAGCTCCCAACAGGAAGTGGTCCGCAGGTGCGTCGCGTCCGTCCGAGACAATCCGTCTCTGCGATCACATCAAAGCGCCGAGCTTTACGAATTCGGAAGCTTTTTACCGTGCTTTGTTAGAGCCGATATGTTTCATGGTTGCATCACTTCGCTAGAACAGTCTAGAAGTTTCGATTTTAATGAGGACGCGCAGATTTTGCCAGATAACATTTGTTGTGTATAGATGTGGGGTAGGTTGTGTTCTTGTTGTTATTATTTATTATTATCATTGATCATCACGCCAGGTTCCTCACGGGTTAAGCAGAGACAACATTCATGTTGTTGTGATGGAATTATATTGAGCGTTAAAGTGAGGAAATACGAAAATACGATCAAGGAATATCCTTGTGAATAAATAAGGTTTTTAGTTGGATTTATGACCCTATTTTTTCACTTCATATATTAGATAATAAAGACCTACTTTTAAGCTTCAAGATGTACATATGTAAGTATATCCTGAAATGTCCTAAACTGTATACACACTATACAAACAAGGCAAAATATACAATAAAGAATATTTATTTATCTTGCCAGGATTCAACCGGAAACCAAGACTGTAATTAATTTACCGCGATTCGTAACGCTTTTAATATTGTTGCAGTAACTATTTCCGAATTATCTGTGACGGGAAATACCTGAGAATATAAAAAATGGTTGTTTTTTTTGTTCAGGATTATTAAATGTGCTTCCGTGACAGCTGTTGTTCCTAATTAAATGTTCCGTTTCTATGATTCCTTTAATAGAGCAGCTAAGCTTCTAATGGCTAAAATAAAACTTAAAAGTTAATAAAACAATAATTATGCATGCAAATAACTTATTCGACCAAAACATAAAAGAAAACCTAATGCAAATAATTTAAAATCAGTATTCGCATAATTTTATACAGTACTTAAAACAATACAGAACAATTTCAATTCCAAAGGTAAAAAGTGAATAACATAACGTAACATCACGCCTGTAGTTCCCAAAGAAAGTGAGAGCAGAGGAGTGTAGTACAGTCCCACGTTTCACCAGCTACTTATATGTGTCATAAAAGTAAAAAGTAATTAAAATATGAATATTGTGCAAAATGATGATGATGTCTACTTATTCACGTATTTCAAAAATTTTACGTGTTGTACTATAAACTTGAATAAATGTAAACATAACATCACGCCTGTCCGACCCCGAAGGTATAACAGAGGAGCGTAATACTCGCATTTTCCACTAGTTCCGTTATACGTCCACATGGAATAGTGGGAATAAATTTAGAAATATTTCTAGAATAATCAACTGAAACACTGACAGTAACCAGCATGTAAACTGCATACTAATAAAATACAAATACCGTTAAAATTTCTATAGTAAACACGTCCGTTCATGAATAAGCGTTACTGCTGCTCTTCTATGACAACACGCGGATAGTGTGAAAACGCTCTAACAAAAACCGTGCACAGGAAACTGAATGGACACGTAAAGTGAAACCAGCCGGGCGATAAGATGTCGACTCCGATAAACACATTGTTGGTTGCGAATTTCATAAATAAACTTTTTATTTTAACGCGAATTTAATAAATATCAACGACCGCCAACCAACTTTCGTGACCCCTGACCTGTTCCGTTATGAATCATGAATCACTGTTTACGGTGCGAGATGAACAGCATGTAACCACGCCGAGCGCACTGAGCTCTGATGTGCTGGGATAGGAGGGGGATGGAGGGGGGGTTCATATAAGTAACGTCACGCCTATAATCCCCGAAGAGGTAGGCAAAGGACACAGTAGTATAGTACACTCCCACGTTTCACCAGTTACGTTTGCGTCCCATTATGGAATAGATGGTGAGTCGATTGTCATATACCGGGCACAAATCCAGACTCCATGCCACTACCAAAAATTCAAATTTTTACAAAAATCCAATATTACTTGACCCGGGATTTGAAACCAGGACATGTCGATTGGCACTCGCACTTGCAATCTACAGGACCAACAAGGCAGTCGTGGTACATATAACATATGTATGCAGAATATTAGTTACCTGATCCCCACAGCACAGGCTGTGCCTAGTTTGGGTTCAGGTGAACTAGTGTTATGCTAATGTATTTATAACCGTAAAAACGAAACAATATTCGAAAATTAAAAGCACACATTTCGCATGTACCCGAATGAAATATCAAAGTCAACCAAACACATGCTTTAATACCAACGAAGCTTAAAAGTCAAAGCATAAATATATTTATTGTAAGCAAGAGAGCACATTACATTCCGATGACATTCTATCATTCGCTAAAGTCATACCTTAAATGTAATATTTCAAATACTAAATGAAATTCATCTGAATACTGTCTCGTTGATCGGGCGGTCGCAAGCATGACTGCAGAAAAAGAGGTCATGGGTTCGATTCTCGAGTCAGGTACTATCGGATTTTGCTAACTTAGATTTTCTAGTAGTGACCCGAAGTGTAGATTTGAGCCCGGTTTATGGCAATAGACTCACCTCCTATGCCATGGT
>DVOY01000493.1:0-11359 GCA_018237585.1 Apyrrothrix maculosa | reverse complement strand
GAAAAATTAAAATTTATAGTAGTGGCTCGGAGTCTGGAGATGTGCCCAGTGTATGGCAATAGACTCACCACCTATTCCATATTGGGACGTAAACGTAACTGGTGAAGCGTGAGAGAATACTTCACTCCTTTGCCTACCTCTTAGGGGATTAACGGCGTATAGTTACGTTACGTGTTTGAAGTTGAAGCTACTAATATAATAACTAAATTTTGTTAAATACAGTGTAAACATGTCATGTAGCATTGCAAACATTGCAATTAATACAAGTACAATTACTCTGTAAACATCTTGCAGGTTCAAAAATGAAATATTATACTTAAAACATAATTAACTGGCTATGATACCCACAGATACTACCGTGTCGTAATAATATACTCAGGCCCTGATATATCAATCACTTTTTATCAGCGTGTAATCTAATAACTAAAAACTAAAGGTAGTTATTGAAACTACCTTTCAAACCTTCTGATAAATGTACCATCTGTAGCCCGTTATTTGAGAAAAGTCAGCATTAAAAAAGTGAACACAAGAAACGCAAGAGTTTTCAACTCAATATGAAAAATCCAAGATCTCGCTGTGAAAGATTAAAGACATTTTTTATGAATTGTTATCTACAGTCCCAGAATACAGCAATTCCCAATGTAGTGGCGACCGACTAGATTTACAAAATTATATAAGTTTTTATTTCTGCTCTTGGATAGACATATTTTTATTTTAATATTTTTTTCTATTTTAACTAATAGTGCCTCGTCGGTCGTGTTGGTTGCAAACGCGACTGGAATCGACAGGTCCTGAGTTCAAATCCAGGGTCGGGTACTATGGAATTTTTTTTTTAATTAGAATTTCTAGTAGTGGCTCGGAGTCTCGACATGTGTCCGATATATGGCAATAGATTCACCATCTATTCCATAATGGGACGTAAACGTAACTGGCGAACCGTAGGAGTGTATTACACTCCCCTACCTGCCTCTTCGGGGATTACAGACGTCATGTTACGTTTAACTAATAATCTTATTCACACCTTGTGCTATAATAAACTATGTGGCTTTAAAAATCCTATTCTAACAATGCTGTTTGAAGCGGTTGCAGACATTAATCGACGGAGCGGCCACTTATGACTGATGCCTGCTAAGTTACTATTCTCTTCACTGAAATAAAAAACAATAATTCGTTTAGGGTAAAATGTTCTTGAGTCTGTGACATCAGAGCTCCTTTAGTTGCTTCTAGTTTGTGCGGTTTACAAATTTTATGTAAAATAAGCTTATTGTGTTCTGCGTAGTTCATTACTACATTACAGCGCCAACTCACGATTTATGTACACCTGCGTGTAGTTTCGGCGTCAGTAACTTATGGATTCCACAATTTACCAACTACTCTGTCCCCTCCATCAACAACCACTACTTAGACCATACACATACGTACATACATACACATACGACATACATACATAGCATACATATACGGTATCTATTAAATTGATACGAATACTAAGAGGAATACTTGAAACTGGTGGAAGATTTGTTGGTCATTTGGTCTACCGCACCTAGAATGTGTAAATTCAATTAAGACATAACACACGATTGTTCAATGTATGTTAGATGATAATATTTTAATTTTTGCATTACGGTTGAAGTTACATATTGTACAGATTTTTACAGATTAATTCAGAGATATCGAAAAAATCTGTTATTTGGATAAAAAAATGGTCTTAATAGCCTTCCGAAATATATTATTGTTTACATTTACTGTGTAATGTTATATCACCCGAATGAAAAGTGTATCAGCCATACGAAAAATATATATTTTTTATGGAAACTGAATTGAAATGTAAAAATACTATCACATTTCAGTATTTCATAAAGCTCGGCAATATTCGACGGTAATTGTATGAAATCTGTCTTCAATACGACTCCAATTATATGGTTATCCTTGACTGGAAAGATAAAATTAAATTATATTTAAATTCTGAGAATCCAAAATCAAGGTATCGCTTATTCTTAGAATCTAAATTTATGGACAAGCACCACAGCCCACGTTTAATGGAATGACAGATTGATTTTCTTTTTCTCATACATAGTAAACTTACTTGACTGTCTCATTGGTTGAGTGGAAGCAAACGGGACTGCTGATCATGAGGTTTTGGGGTCGATTCCCGGGTAAGGTACTATTGGATTCATCTTCCTTAGATTTTCTAGTAGTGGCTCGAAGTCTAGATTTGTAGCCAGTGTACGTCAATAGGCTCCCCACCTATTTCATAGTGGAACGTAAATGTAAATGGTGAAACATGGGAATGTACTACAATCCTCTCCCAATCTCGTCAAGGGTTACAGTTGTGATGTTACGTGTTACGTTCATTTAGTAATCATTTCCATTGCTTAATGCTCATACATGAGGACTTAACTGCCGACATTTATCAGATGATGGGAACTTCAACTCCTCCCCACAACCGGTATCATAGGACCTCCTTTAACCTGCATTGATGAAGATGTTATTTAACTTACTTGTAAATTTACAGAAATAGGCATTGAATACATTTTGATAGCCGAGCGTCTCTGGAACATAACACACTAGCTATGTATGTATGTATATTTCAAGCAACCTTGAAAGGAGAAGACACTTGGAAGGACATAACAGCCACATTTATGTTATAAATTAAAAAAAAATATACATAACATATGATATGGAAGAGTACTACACTCCTCTGCCTACCTCTTTAGCCGTTATTATAGGCATGATGCTATGTTGTTACATAAAAAGTTTATCCACTCATGTCTTTAATTATTACAATAACATCTTTCGACAGCTGGACACATGGCTATCTGATCACAAACAAAACAAAGCCTGTGCCAGACAGTTGATAAGCTACTTACATACATGGCTTGCTAAATAAACACTTGTATAAATCATTTTACACCCAGACACAAAACAATTTACTTGTATTGGTCATACAAATAAAAATTCTGGGTGACAATAAAACTAACATGTATTACGATCTCAGATATATTTTTCAATCTTGACCTAAACGCATGTCTCTTTGAACGTCATGAAAAAGAATCCACAAAAAGACGGCCAAAATACAAACGTAAAATAGTATGTCAGAAATATCATCATGTACGTCGTCAGTTAAGATTTAAAATTGCACGTCTTGTTGCAGCAATTACAGCGATAGTTGCATGATGTAAGTATTTCGTACAACAAGAACCTGGGAAAATTTAAGTTGTGAAATATATGGGAATTTGGCACTTTACTTCTAAGCTTTAACTGTTAATAGCAATGTGCCTCAGAATTCGAATGGGAAAATACTTGAGACATATCTTGGGACATCTCCACACACGGCCATCTGATCTCATATTAAGCATCAAGAGAGCTTGTGTTACGGTAACCGGACGGCTGATATACTACATATATACATAGAAATATATACTTATGTAGGTATTTTTGTTTACACCCAGCACAGAACAAATATTTGTGGTCATCACACAAATATTTAATCTGGGTGAGAATCGAACCCACGAACCCCGGCGCAGCAGTCAGGTTCGCTAACCATTGCGCCAACGGGCCAGTCAAATCTATACTACTATAACTTTACTTCTTTCTGTCGCTAAACAGTTATATCTACCACACCCCCTGCTCCATGGTGCATCAGGGGAGAGTACTGCTATGCCTACCCCTTCGGGAAAAAACAGGCGTGATGCTATGTTATATTACGAAGTCCGTAATAGACACTAAAAGAAAGAATCTCCGGTATCTGGCAAACGATTGTCCCATCATATTACTACCGAACTCAGCGAAGCTATTGGACCGGCTGAAACTGAAACATCCGGTTTCGTTACTTAATGCTTGAAATAAGTTTTGTATTTACTAACTATTGACTGAACATTTAGAATAACTATATAATTAAAATAGTTTGATATCAATCGTCCACACTGCCCTATCTCTTACAATTCAAAATACCGTTTAAGATTAAAATGGCGATTGTGATAAAAATATCGCTTACGAAAAATCAAGTAAGAGCTCAATATGACAAATACACTGCAATGAAACGCTTTTAGTCCTGACGCCATTACAGATCGTGAACAATCTGTTAAGTCAAGCAACAGCAAGCACGATCTCGATTGGTGTCATTTGTGACTAAAGCCAATCATAAGCAGGTTAGAGTCTTTTGACGGTTAATTTGAAAAACTCAACGATGCCATTTTTATATAACAGTCAAAGGAATGATTTTCTAGAGTCTTTTAATATTTTAAGATCATTGTATTGTGTACTAACAAAATGAATCTCAAGACAGACAGTCTAAAACCTATCGTCATGTATAGAAGAAGATGAACGAGCCTCACAAAGACAATTACATACGGACCAAGAAATATAGACTTTGATTCAATCTCATTATTCCCATTGTGCTTCGAAGCAATTGCTTTGAAACGTATACCATTGGAGGTTTTGCTGCTTGTTATATCATTGTCTTTCTCGGGGATAATGATGCCACTGGGTCTTGTTAGTGTATTAATTTGATTTCTTATTTTTACAGATACTAACGAGACCAAAATGTCATATGTTTTTCTAATACCATTTTTGAATACAACAATGGATTCATTCGTCGTTATAAATATGAATACGAGAAAACTTAAATTTTTACATCCATCAATGGAAAATTGCATTGCATTCAACTGCACACATGTTGTAAACAGTTTTTGGAATCTTTTAAGATCACATGTATTTCATTTGATCTCAAAAGATCTCAACTGTAACTAAGACATAACATATTTTTCCATGTACAAGCGGATGTAGCAATCGTATTAGGCATTATTTAATTCCGACGAATCCAACACTGTATTAGTTCCACCGGGCAGTCCGCTCCACCAGTTGTTGTTCCGTAAATCGCTCTAGTATTTCTAAGCTTATATAATTCGCTCGCTATGATTATCGGTATTCGTTTTCTCATTGATGTCATAGGCATTAAGTGCAAAATTTAAAAAAACCTTGAGACCATTTCAATCGAGTACAATCCGTACACAGTATTCGAAGTGAAGTTAGTTAATAGGATTCATGAATTGGTACCAAGAATTAATAGCTCGATCATTTTGTGCTTTTAGCACGTACAAAAAAATATGTATACGTATAACAGCAAGGGTTTAATTATTTACACACTTATTCCTTAATTCATACCAAAAACTGAACGAAAACAAAGAGTAAGCATAAATAGAGTTTTATATTAAGGTAATTATAGCCGACGCAGTAAATAAATATATGTACCCTTTAAATCAACGAATATTCGCTCGAAAGGTAATACATTATTCACGGCACTCAGATGTCAATATCACGCCTCCCTTTAATGTAATTAATTAAAATTTATTAAACATACACTAATAAATAACCATAATTGTTCTCGTTAATATTAAAATCACATGGCAATGACATTAATTGCGACCAATTAGGTATACCACCTACAACAAAGTTACCGCATATGTGTTTATTTCATTCATTTCATTTTGTATTAAAGGGCGGAGAGTTTGTTCGTCAGTGTTTTTTCCGACTTACCATAGTGAGAAGGATTCCCAAAATGAATAAATAATATCTGTAACTGTCATATGCATTAAGTATTATATATGTACTTTAATACGAATTAGACAATTTTAATTCACTATTTTAGTAAACTGACTAACTTGACTGCCTAGTTGGTCCTGTTGGTTGCAAGCATGACTACCGATCGAGAGGTCCTAGATTCAAATCCCAGGTCGAGTAATATTGGATTTATCTAAAATTAGAATTTCTAGTAGTGGCTCAGAGTCTGCATTTGTGCCCGGAGTATGGCCATAGACTTACCACCTAGTCCATATTGGTATTTAATCTTAAATGGTAAAATGTGCGAGTGCACTACACCCCATTGCTTACTTCTTCAGGGAGTACAGCTGTGATTTATGTTTAATAAAGCTTTGTACTTTTGTTTAGCATACCTTCTCGTGATATGCTGTGATGAGCCAATATTCAGCTTGCAGATTGTCACCTTTCTTATCAACACCAATGTAATGGAGTATGTCTGGATGATCCATCCTGGGCAGCCTATAGATTTCCTGTTCAGCCAGCCATGACTGCTTATCTTGTAAAGGAAACACTTTCACAGCTACATCTTTCTGACCCAATTTAGCCCGCCACACCGCTCCAAACCTCCCCCTCGCTCTGACTTCACAAAGAGTTACCAAACCAACCAGATTCGATCCCTCATTCTCTATCCCACCTCCTGCTGATGGTGGTCTTGATAAAGAAGATTCACCATTTGCAAGTTCAGCAAAGGAACCACCCTTACGTTTTCTATACAGCAAGTAGCAAACAACAAGGGTCACAAAGAGGAGGAACAGTGGTGTTAGTGTGTATGCAATTACTGCTTTGGTGTCATCTTCGGGTGTTGGAAATGGGGAGGCGAGTACACTTTCTGAAGGTGAATCAGTTTGCATAGGCATCCCTGCCTCAAGGCCAGGGAAGGTAACATTCTGATTGCACATGTCGCCCTCACAGCAACAGTGCAATATCGGAAACTTCATGTTATGTAATCTGCAGCTTGAGGCTCTGTCGTTGCATGCAACTGTGTCCAAGAAGCACCCCTTCATCTTGATTGTAGCTTTGTTTGTTACATTGTCATAATGCCACAATACAAAACAATGGTTGCTTTTATCCGCCTCGATGGCCTCACACTTGTCTCTCACTATTTCTCTAGGCTTACATGTTAGGTCATTTTCATCACATGGTGCTGGCAAGGAACTGTTATAAAACTCGCAATACTGGGTTTCAATACCACCTTCTTTTGGACGAGGGGGTAGATTTTGTAATTCATTTGGGGGAGCTGCCAATATAGGCTTAAATGTTAGCCCTTGTATGCCTAAAAATAATTATTTTAACAGAATGTTTAATGTTATAACATAATGTTTAATGTCCATAATAAGCCCTATACACTAAGCCTTATACAAATAAAAATAATTTTATCACGTTTTAGAAATTTAGAAATTGTAATTATATTAAATTATAAAAATTAAAGAATATCTTACTAATTAACGATTTCGAAATGTTGACGTTTGTTTTGAATAAAAAAAGTTACATATTTGTATCAATAAAATTCCATGAATAATTATCATGTAATATAATTCTAAAAAAAACAATGGTAACATTGGTCAAAATTAGCGACATAAATGAAATTTTGTTTCACCTTACACTTAGAATAACATTGTGCCATTTAGAAATCTAAAATTTAAAAGTGCATTTAAACTACAAAAACGCATAACTATTAGAGAACAGATTAAAGTCTAGTCAGTGTTTATTCATGACGGTATAATTATTATGGACTCACCTAAAACTAGGAGACCTATATAAAGGGCGAACTTTTGAGCCATCGTTGGAAACATGGCGTTGGTGGAATCAGGCGCCGCCGCCCGACTCGTCGCGACAATCCAATGCGAATGTTATTTTTGTACACGGCCCCGACATCAAAGGTCTATTTAAGGTTTTTCCAACTAAGGTACATGTCAGATTGGCAGAAAACAACGCACATCCGAACAACACTGTTACACCACCACAGCGTCAACTAAACTTATTAGCAACAATCAAAACTTAAATCACGGCAATCACTTTAATTGCTGTAATTTAATTTGTATTTTCGGAATATTTTATGGACAAACAAGCAATCTGAAGTCACAATCAAATCACAAGCTTCTCTTTTTTGACACATAGCAGTGTTGTCACACTTATACCGATGTTATCATTATACTACACGTATATGCGTCACTCTTGCAAGATTGTCATGATTTTGTTGTTTCTTTAAAAGATCTCTTAAATTGTATAATTACGTATTAACCCATAAATTATGATACAATTGTGTACTCTGTAGTAACTAAGTTAGGTTAATAATACGATACACTATTCAATTCATAAAACGAGGTTTGTTATATGACTGCGCAAAGGCGGCAATACCACCCAATAGCACCTCACTTGTTGTATATGTACCAGTGGAATTAAAAACGTTTGTATCTCTACATATACTCATTCGTCATTTTTTTTGTTTATGTAACCAACACTTTACATAACATCACGCATGTATTTCCCCGACAGAGCAGACAGAGCAGTATAATACACTCCCACGATTATTATACGTTATTATACGATACGTTATCCGTCGCATCATGAAATAGGGTTGAGCCTATTGCCATACATAGGGCACAAATCCATACTCGTAGCTACTACGAGCAATATGAAAAAAAAATCTTTCCTTTTTCTGTATTTCCGAACTTGTATTTAATAATTGCGAAAGTAACTTTGTCTGTCTGTTACGCTTTCACGCCCAAAGCGTTGTTTTCATTGCGATAAAATTTGATATTGGGCCCTAAACTGCCCCGGGAAAAATATACATATAGGCTACGCCATAATGAGGACGAAGAAAGGATTGTAATACTACATGACATTACATTTTCATTATAAGAGCACTAGCCTATTGAAGTGAAGTGAAGTTTAATACTGTAATCGTTTGAACCATCGTGAAAGACAAACTACCTTAAAAAAAACTCAACCTTCATTGGTGTGAAACGGGGGTTGTAAAATTATTTAGAAGAAATTCGACATGGAAAGAATTCAAGCTTTTGAAAAACACAGATTAATTAAAAATCCACTCTTCCTCCTTTATTTAAAGATTTATTCCTAAGGTGGTATGGCATTAAGGTTGTAAATTAAATGGGAGTTGTAATACAATACGAAAAAAATACGGTTTGGCGACATCTAATCATTTTCGAGTTTTAAACAATAAGTTATATTAATTAGAATGTTTAATAGAATATTGTATCTAGAAATATCTTTGCTATAATTTGACTATCTCATTGACTGTCTGACTGCGAGCGCGAATACTGACTGAAGCGTCTTGGGTTCAAATCTCGGTTCGGATACTATTTGATTTTTCTAACTTAGATTTTCTAGTAGTGGCTCGGAGTCTGGACTTGTGCCCGGTGTATGGCAATAGAATCACCATTTATTCCATAATGGGACCTAAACGTAACTGGTGAAATTTGGAAGTGTACCATAGTCCTCTGCCTACCTTTTCGGATGGTACAAGCGTGATGTTACGTTATCTTTGCTAGAATGTGTAAATCTGTTATAGACATGTGTAGATAATATCTCCGCCCTGTCGATTATTACTTAATTACTTTAAAAGCCAATCAAATACTATTTAACTATTACCGAATGCATGTTATTTCTACCAACGGGGCATTTTTACTTACCTACATACGCGCTCATAGGTTGCCTACTCTATCTGTATATTACCTCTAAGTGTCAATCAGCGCTGTTTTTGAAGAGCTTACATTGTAAATCAGCGCCATCTATTTTTAGCTTACATTGTATACATTGAATAAATACTAACGCTTTGGCACTTAATAACAGGTGGCATTACATAAAATATAAATAAATATATGAAAACGGATAATCATGGAGATAACACTTAGCTAGATCAATTTTAATAGTAAAAGCTATCTAAACACAAAAATTCGTAAGGATCGTTAGAGAGACCAATTACTATAGACCAATTTCATAGAGACCAATCATATATTAATATACATACAAGAATTGCTCATTTAAAATATTGGAATTTTTAAGTTACTAGGTGAAACTCGTTGTTTCACCGGCGTATAAATTATAAGAAAGCATAAATTTATAACTTACAGTTAGACAATAGTTTTAAGTCATATTTTCCAGTGGTATTAATATAATAAATACGTAGATATGAAAAATACACTTATGTTTGAGCAATGTTGAATTATTTTATTACGAACCATTATACAAAGTCAGGCAAATAACTTGGTAGCGCTTTTTCTTCAGTCTTAATTTTTCAATGTCAATATTTAAAGCTATCTTACTAATGCTACTTAATATTTGCAGAATCATTCTTTGTAGCGTATGACATTCCACATTCATGAGATAGAATATAGATTCATCTAGCTAACAAAAACATTCTGGCTTTATTTTTCGACTATTTTTATTAGTATATGTTTTTCTGCTACCCTCAAGAACGTACATGTGTCCTGTACCATACACAAACTTGTCATCTTTCTACCAAATGTAGGTAGACCTACTGCTACCAACAGGTGTCTGACAATATTCTGACCTCCAAAATTCTATGGCTTGGTCATGAGGCACCCCAATATCTTTCAGAAACAGGCTATAACCAAATCAGCCTGCTATGTCCATTACTGGACATAAGCTATTTTTGCCCATAATTCCCACGTTACATGTGTGACTTGCTATTACATACATATGTATATACATACATATCTTTACGCCAGGTCCCTTACGGGGTAGGCAGAGTGTTATTATTTTATGTTAATTACAGCTAGTAACAGCATTACCTATTATAATATAAAAATTAAGAATAATTGTTCCCCGGCATCTTTTAATGTGCTTTTGTGAATGCGTCAATGACTATCGATTGGACAGCGCTTGACGACTGTATCGGGGCGTTATTCAATGCATTCGCCTCTAGCTTTCATGGGTTATCAATTATTCAAGTGAAATAAAATTTCCTAGAAAATGACACGCTTACAATTCACAAAGTTCGTTTAGTTAAATATTAAACAGAATAAAAGTTGTCAACATTTAGCAATAGATGGCGTGAAATTCATATATGTATAAGTTAGGGTGTATAGATGTTACTGCCTCGTTGGTCTATTGGTTGCAAGCGTAACTACCGATCGAGAGGTCCTGGGTTAAAATCCCGAGTCAAGTACTATTGGATTTTTCTAAAAATTAGAATTTCCAGTAGTGGCCGGAGTCTGGACAATGTGCTCGGTGTATGGCAATAGACTCACTGTCCTATTCCACAATGGGACGTAAACGTAATATGTAAAATATGGGAGTGTACCGCATTCCTCTGCCTACCTCTTCAGGAATTACAGACGTGATGTTGGGGTACGTTTTATATTTATAACTTAATAGTACATCGAATTAGAGCATGGGATTCTTTCTTCACATGACAAAACTCAGGATGCGGCTGCTCATCTTTAGTATAAGAAGATGTACCTTTTTTTGTTTACGGGGCGGAAACCTTTAAAGGTTATAAGTTAAAGTAACCAGTACCCGGGGAGAGATACTGAGTTGTGAGGGACACCACATTATAACCTCCTCGGTGGCCTTCCTCGGCGCTAATAGGAGGATTTCCAGGGATTTCCAGCGGAACGGACAGGTGCCGTCCTAGCACGACGCCACTACGGACCTGACACTCGGACGGTTAGAATGGTTTATCCCACGCCTTCCTATTGTCACGACAATATGCGGCCACACATACTGTTGTCCTTCCCGGGATGGGTAACTAAAGCGATTCGAGCTCCAACTT
>DVOY01000492.1:0-11364 GCA_018237585.1 Apyrrothrix maculosa | reverse complement strand
TTATTTTCGTAAAATGGAGACTAGTTTAAAAATATTTTCGCACTGACTTCGAGAACCAGTCCAAAATAATTATATGCGTTTAGCTTTCCACACTTGTGTCTAAAATTGATTGATGGCATATATCGTAGGTGTAATATCACTATACAATACCTTATTAGACCTGAACATACCAGAGCACGGAACTAATGACACGGCGCCGCATACATTTACTTTTAAAGCAAAACAAAGTGTGATTGTTATTCCGACGGCGCTCGACTAGCTAGTTTTATATAAATAAGGCAATAAATATCTGCAGTAAGACGAGAATACTGAAGGGAGGGCAGAGGTAGCTAAATCGACACGTATACCTTGACCTAGTCGGCAATTAAATGAATTTAATTTAAACCTGTCATATCGTGACTAAAAGAGACTATACGTATTCTTTGTTTCTTATGTTAACGTTGTGACATTATTGTTATAAAATGTTAAAATACTTTTGTAATGGTAAATTCTAAAGATACATGATAAGAACAGATATTATCTGCTAATAAAATTTTAAATACAACTTTTTTAATTTATAATATCTCCTTCGTTTAGAACCAGACGATATGGTCGTCAGAAGATTATTGCTACTGAGCTTCGTGGTCCAAACAAAGACTGATTCGCAATTCCAAACGTCATTCACACAACGAGAGATGCTAATTGTGGGTCATGAGAATACCTCATTCGGATCTTGACCATGTCGTAACTTGACAAATGTTCATACCGACGTTGAAGGTAGTCTTCGCATGCTAATATATCGGATATTCGTAGAGAATAATAATGCGTAATTCAAAACATACGTCGATTCAATGTGGTTAAAAAAGTGCAGGTCTTTTTAACTTATCTGCTAGACAGAAAATTTAAAATAAGACTTGAAAGAATATTAAATAACACAAAGAAGCGACAGTAGGTTGAAGTCTCAACTACCACCCAAGTGATGATAATAAAAATTAAGATAAAAACGACAAGAAGAAATATTAAATAATACGTTTCAAAAATGATAAAGACGGCATATAAAAAATCGCAACAAAAAAGATATTGACAATTTTAAAAACAACATGTTACTTAATAAACATGTGGGTGTGAAATTTAAGAGTTCTCTGATCTTAAAGCAAGTAATATATTATTAGAACAGTTTAATATTCAACGACGGGGTGTGTGGGAGACCAGAGCGCAGGTTGGCGATACTTTTTTGCGGGGGAAGCTGTCGTAAGAATTCAATGGTGACGCCCACAATACCAGACCTTGGGGCTCTTTATATGGGGATGACATTGTCTGTCAAGTGTTAATTCAATTTTAATCGGCCATTCCTCAAAACACATACATCTCGCTACAAAAGAGTCTATCCGTACAAATCAATCCTTGTCATCTAGTGGAGAGCTGTCGATTTATGATTACGGAAGTTGTAAATTTTTGATTAATTATTTAATGATATCGAGCTTTAGGTGTTCATAATGTTTCCCTCATACAATGTCAAGATGTTAATGGCTTCTCTAATTATACCGAATCGTAGCTTTAAGTCCTTAAACCGTTCGAAACGTACCATTTAAAAAGTAGGTAAGATAATTATTATCCAGTTAGTAATACGGAAAAGAGCTAGCAGACCCGGTGGAGTGGAGTTGAATAGGAAGTCTGTGTCCAGCAGTGAAATTTCAAAGGATTGTGGAATGGAGTACAGAAAGTACTGGAGTACTCTATACCACAATATTTTTTAAACACCGTTTTTAATTAAAAAGAGTTTTTAATTAATTGTTATAAATTAATCTAAATTGGCTTGAATTTCGGCAATGTTCCTCCCTGTTTTATTTACGAGGATTTCTTTTTAATTAATGTGACTCATATCATACATATATCTAACTTTATTTTAGGATGGAGCAAACACTCTGATTCCGATGTTTTTATACGCCTATTGAAACCTTGACCTTGATTAATTCATACAGTAAACATTTTGGCATCTCGTTTTTAATAACTTCATTTTCCGGTCAGAATTTGTAATGCGTACATGATAATTTGAAAATTACGACGCGGATATTGCAATTGTTGGATCTATATAACATAAGCGTAACATCACGCCTATAATCTATATACATGTAGTTTATCAGCCCTCTGGCTAAAGTAACGGGCCCTCTTCAGCTTACTTTGGGATCATATGGAGATGTTCTAAATTTTAATGATGCCATTGTGTATCATTAATGATACCTTATATGAAAGACTTGCAACACGTACAAATACATATAGAAATGCAAAGAAAGCAGATGCAACGTTTGTTGTCAATAAAGATTTGGTCAATGAAAAGGATATGGAGTATTCACCTTCAATCAATAACTTCATTGAAATGGAACGACTTACAGATACTGGACTAAAAAGGAGACGTGCTAGTAAAGAATTTAATCTTATTGGTGATTGACACCTTCGTGCTCACACCACTGTCTTGTAACTTTTTAAGGACTACGAAAGAATGTTACGTCTATTGTGTAATGTATGGACGTGACAGCGTCAATTATTTACTCGTGCGAACCTTGACAGCCTTTCGTTTTACATTTATCAATGAATGTAGAAGAAACACATCAACTCTGTAAGGATAGACATATTTTGCATTCGTAACTCTCTGCATGCTCAGTAAAAGATGGCACGACGATTTAATAAGTTATACTAAGAATAAATATTAATGATGGAATGAGCTTAGAAGAACAGTTCTATTGTCGTATATTGATATTAACGATTAAAGCGTATCTACCGCGGCTGAACACGGTATTCATTTTAAAGGAACCAATTATAATTGGGATAAAAACTCTAAGACGTTATTAAAATCTTTTTCGTTCTCTCTAATAAACTTTAATTAATTAAAAATCTACGTTACTTATTATACTTTTATGTACGTAGAATAACTGTAAATATGACGTGATTTGGAATGAAATATCCAATTTATTAATCTAAGCGTTAAGTATGATGATTTTTTCGTTTAATGAGTTGAATAGTTTAATATATCTATATATAATGACAAAAACAATGAACTGAGGTTTTCCACGGACGAGGCTCGAGACAATTCCCTCGAAGAAGATAGCGATCCTACAAAAGTACAAAAGCAAACTTTGGCTAAAGGCTCCTTTGTGCAAAGTTACATCGGCACCAACAATGTACCCCGTTGTCTTAGTCGAGTATCGCTAATTAACTTTGTACTGTACTATTTGATTTTCCGATTATAACTCAACTTGGAAGCCATCGATGGACCGCTTCGTCGAACAATAGAGCTACCGTTACTGTCACAGTGGTTTACCGGTGAAAATCGCGTATCGAATCCGATGCACCGCCACAAATCTCACACTGGCCAGGGAAACGTTCAAAATAAAAAAATAAAAAAAACACACGCACACACGGAAACAACGCTTCTAACGATTTTAAAGCACACCGGTGTAAATTTCGAAACGGTTAGTCTGTTAGTTCTTTTGGCGTTCGATCGTTTTTCGAATTTCGAACTCGATGCGCGCGCGCCTCCGTCGGGCACTAACAGGTGACTGGCGCTCGGGTGTCATACTCCAGCAGCCCGTGACGGCGAGGCGGCGGAATAGAATAAATAAAAAAAAAACAACGTGGGTTCATGTGCACATTTCCCCATTAATTGTGGATGTACAGCAGAACTATATAAGATTTTTTTACAAGTAAAAATTTTATTCAACCTAAATTGTTATTTGAAAACTATTTTTAGAGAAGTTTACTAACATGTATTGGTTTCATTATTTATGTACACTGTAGGTGTTATCTGTTACATAACAATACATCGATAACCGGTATCATTCGAAACTAAGTAAGTCCGATACAATGTTTGAATAATTCCTATGATTTTTTTCTCATCTGCCTAAGTACAGCTCTCACATGCATAAGTACAACCATACTTTATATGGTCAGTTATTCCGGCGAAGATCTTTCTGGGTATTGGACCACAGAACATTTTCCAGATAGGAATAATACACAATATACAAAAACTTATTAATCAAAATTCTACAAACACTAAATTATTATTTAATCAACCCGATCCTTATCGGAGCGATCTAGCGGAATACACTTCAGGCCTACCGCGGTCACATGAGCGATCCGTTCCAATCAATGAGACATAAAAATGGTTAATAAGACAATAATATGCTATCCATGGTGGAAGTCGAAAAGTCAAAAAATCACTCTAACAGCGACGGGGTCTTGTAATTCTCCCACGATACTACTCGTACCCGCAAGCGTGCCAGCATTTTTCCGAAAATGTGTCCTAAATAGACCGGATTTTTGCAGTAGGGCATACGAGTACTAACAATAGTTGATGTCGTTGTAGTTGAACACAACTTTTGGTATAAACGTAACATCACGCCTGTAATCCCCGAACAGGTAGGCAGAGAAGTGTACTACACTCCCACGTTTCACCAATTACGTTTACGTCCCATTATGGATTAGGTGGTAAGGCTCTTGCCATACACCGGGCCCAAGTCCAGACTCCAAACCACTACTAGAAAATCTAATTTTTAGAAAAACCAATAGTACTCGACCCGGGGAATGAACCTAGGACCTCACGATCAGCAGTCGCGCTTGCAACCAACACGAATAATGAGGCTGTCAACTTTTGGCACAAATCTATATATTCCAGGTTCGATTTAATGATATTGATTTGATAGTAAGTTTGAAACTAGCAATGTGGATAGAGTTTCTAACGTCGGAATCTTTCACAAGTTCCCTACTACAAAGCCATCTCATTAGGATTCCAAATCATCACGCAGATAGTGTGGCGAAGATGAATAAAACGTCGTCAGCGAGTCTACAGGTGTCTTATTGTAATGCACAACAGACAAATATCCTTATGCGACATTTTAGATGCCACAGATAGGAGCGACGTTCATATCCCTAATAAAGAATTGGAAACGACTGCACCATTAGTCATAAGTACACATAAAATGCTGCTGAATATTTCCTTGATTGTAATATTGTAATCTAACGATCTTACTTTATACAGCTGAAGAATTTTTTTTAAATAATAAAGAACGCTTAGATCCGAACATCCGAATCAAAGATGAAGATAATTTAGTTATCAGTCAGTTAGAAAAGGACTGTTTTCAGTAGATACGAAATATAAAGATTTAGTTACTAACTAATAACAATACATAATAGTAAAATATAAGATGTTGTTGAAATATGAAGAGTCTAAGAGAGGTTATGTCATAAGGCACAAAATAAAGACCTTATACAAGCCCTAAGATGTGTGTTTAAATTACTTAAAACACAGGCAGGTTTGGTAAACATACTACTCTATAAGTGCAGTGCGTATGGACAATTCACCTCGCTCGAGCACCACTTTGTGGATGGAATGGGACAAATCCATTAGGCTTTAAGCTCGCTTTAAACAGCACAGACAAAGGATATTCTAGTAGGTCTGTCTGTATTTCAATACATACAGAGGACTTTTCAGTAGAAAGAGGATGTCTCGACTGAGTAAAACAGCTTTTGGTATAATTGTACGCAGTGAATTGGTTCAGTGAAGGGGATGCGACTTTCAATATACTTTTATTCCATGAGCTTCTACTTTATTATTTATGATCATTTACAAATCAGACATTTTTAAAAATCGAGACATACAGAATCAGACGTATACTAGAAGTACAAACAAACAAACAAACAAACAAACAACTGATTGAAACCGGAAATCATCTATTCTCTAGCCGTCGTGAAATGTAGAAGCATTTTTTTATTATGAGGTAGCTTTGATTTGGGTTGCGATTTGGCCTGGTGCAAAACACTTGTGCTAAGGACAACGGAAGTGTACAAAAAGCCTGTTATACTTTTCCATGAGGATTTTTTTGTATATTCTGTCGCAGAACATAACAATATTTACAGGTAAGATATCATACATGACATATGAATATGTGCTTCGAACTAAATTCATGAAATAGTATACGCAACTTATTATGGTCGCAAACTGGATCTAATTACGTACTAAATGATAAAAAAACGAGTAGGCACCGCGTGTGTGGGCCGCGCTGGTGTTACTGCGCATTCCATCGGACGTAGGCTTAGATTTTTGTATGCAAATATCTATATAATTAAAATAATTAAATATTAAACAAAGGTGAGTTTACAGGTTGCACAAACGGGTTACGGGATTGCGTGTATGAAAAGAGTAATGAATGTAGAAGCAATACATCAGGTCTGTAAGGATCACTGCCCACCCCGTAGGGTAATGTCGTGACGAGATAATAATAATCAACACAACATACTACTAAATACTTTTCGTTGGAATTACTAATATCATAAACTTATTGACTTTCGCTTGACCGACACGACAATTTGCTTTTTTGGCCTGAGGAAGTCCATTATGGGCACCCTTGGAGCACGGAGGCGTCAGAGGATTTCGCATGACACCAATTATCTAAAACCTTTAAGCTCATCTTATCTTTTAAGTATTACTAAATCTATGTTGTATGATTTGTAGAGCTGTTGAGATTAATGATTAGGTGCCTGCCCCAACATCTCATCATTACCTGGCTTGACTGGTAGAAAATGCCACTTGGCATTAAGTCCGCCTTTTGTTAATTACGATAAAGGATAAATAAATAAATAAGACTTTAATCCTACCTGATACAAAACAAATCAAAGTCAGTTATTTGCACAAAATAGGTAATTCTACAAGGACAATTCCATCCAACCACAGGTCTTTGTGTGTCTACCGAACACACCGTACCGGTACAGTATAACACACATGTATAACAAAAATCTGGATTACAGCAACGTGGTGGACCATGCTTCAGGTCTGTACCGATTACTTAGTCATGTACGGTCACCATAATGCACTGGTCATAGCTATTAAAACAACATCATTATAATTGTCGTTTAATACTTAATCGTATAGAATCGTAGAACGTAATTGCTGTAAGTAAAAACGCTAATTAAAACATTTGTCATACATTAATATGGGCATATCGTAATGAATAACCTAGAAATCAATATTAATAAATACGTATGAATGTTATTACAATAACACAAGGCATAGTAATATTTTGAATAATATGCAACGACTCGATTTATGGTCATAATAATGAAAATAAATAATTCAATGGAAAATACAATGTGGTGAAGACTTACGTTGAGATTAGTAACGCCATCTATCCATCCTTGTTGAAAGCGTTGCTAAGCGAAGTCTAACTAGACTTCGATACGAACCACAAATTAAACTGTTCGACAGCGCCATCTAGCGTCATTTGTATATATTAAAGCAAGCAAGCCCAACGCTCATTGCGTTCACTTACCATCATTGTCTGCCATGTTGCATGTACAAATAAATTATTTAAATACTTATATAAAAAGAATTAGTACATAAGATATACGTACCACAACACTATGTATCAAATAACTTAAATTCCTGTGTTATAATCTTGAGATAATCCATTTTTGTCTTATGCTATGATATATTAGATAATTGAATTGAAATACTTAGGTACTTATTTCAACAAAATACAACAATATACCTGTACTGAGTATAAAACGAATAAAAAGCTAAATTATGAAAACTCTAACGAAGATGTCAAATTATATTAACATTACCAACTTTCTGATCATCGACCATCTTTAGCAGGTATAATATTTAATATATGTATCTGCACATTAACATTAACACCAACTGATCCGTTCAATTCGTACCAGAGTCGCTTTATCGCAGTACCATTCCATTAAATCGTTCAGTGATCACATCAATAAACGCCCCACCTTTGATCGTCTTTGGCCAGCGAATACAGTGTTTACGATCAAATTCTTATTTGTCAGTTTACGACTGAGTCCTCCATTTGCGTTTCATTTGAGGACACAATAATATATGCTGTACAATTCTGGTGGTTTATTCATCGGAAATATATAACGTCGGATTTAAATATTTCGTACTGAAATTATACAAACGGCCCTGTATGATCGAAGTCTGCGTGATCATTCTGAGTACTTACATATTACATATATCTCAAATATGTATATCTCTAGGTTTCGATTAAAAAATCCAAATATACTGTTTGCTTTCGCTGGATCAATTGGTTATTACGCTCCACCACCATCTAGTGGCAAAAAACGGAAACCTTTAGCTTTCTGATAAGCTTCTATGCTTTAAGTTTTGCAGCTAGAACGTTTACGGTAATATTAAACTAAATTTACACCGCGCATAGATAGGTATATGTCTGCGTAACCGTTAGGGGCCACATTAACAAAATGGTAGAAAACATTGGTAGGAAATTCTGTTTTTTTTTTCTATAAAAGATGTACAAAAATAAAAAAAATCTAAAGACAACACAGTTTTAAATACATAAAGTTTACTCATCGGTGCGGCTTTGCAATCATTGGGCCGATTTGCAACAGTAAAAATATCCGAAAAATTCGGCGGATTTAAAATTAGTTCAGCGTCATTAAAATTCCACTTTCCCGGTCGCCTTTAGTTCAGATAACGTTCACAACAGGTTGCAAATATTGCAATTGAAAAATATACGCAGTACGAAACTAGTGCACGAAAGCGGACATATAAAACCTTGTCAAGATTAAGCCTACATGATTAAGCTTGTAATCAATTTGTCATCTTATACCCTAGCCCAATGATGGGCAAAGTACAGCCCGCGAAAGTATTTAATCTGGCCCGCCGAGGGTCCATCGATATGGATAGTATATGGCTCGCTATTGACTAATGAACACCTTTTTGCACTGCTGAAAGTTGCTTCGTCACAGCTGGAACCCGATTCCGAAAATACTATGGGAAATCAAAAACAATTCCACATACATATCTCACACGGCGACCACGGCAGGGCCTTCGAATGAAAGTTCAATTAATTATTATTTAAGGTAAAAGGTAATTTGTAACGTTTGTGTGTAGTGTTGTAATGTTTTTTTATAATATTATGATCAAAAGCTTTAACAGAAAATGCATTTTTTCTATAGTTCTGGCCCTCCTCTAGAATTTTTTAAACTTTATGGTCCCCCATTAAAAAAAGTTTGCTCAGCACTGCCCTGGCCAGTGTATAATTAGAGGATGACGCCACCGCTAAGGACCCCAGCCGCCGACGAATAGCGTGGGCTGTGGGAAAAGCTGTGCTCTGCCATCCCCAACTCGCGTATGCCCAGCGTAGGGATCATTAGCAAAAACTCCTTATGAAAGTGCATTATGACTTTCACTTTAGGAGTCTTATGTCAAGAGCTGGACGAAGACCGGCTGGTGATGTGATATATGTGACGTCACTTCTCTAGTACTCTAAACAGGGGACTCAAACTACAAAATTAGGGCAGCAATTGTGGTCATTGAAACTGGTGATCTGATCTCCTGATAATCTCCTCAACCCTTGCAAGTCGCGCGATGACGTCACGGCCCAGTGACCTATAGCAGGCCCGTGGGCGCAAGGCCGTGAACCAGATGGCGCGCCCACGCCGCCCGCCCTCACGCGGCTCACTTTCTACAAGTATTGATATTGTGATTTGTTTTTAAGAATTTTTAATGAATTTCTTGCGACAAGTGGTTACGTCAACAGAACAACAAGGTCATTTTGTATATACGTGAAGTAGGTTCCTTTTATTATGTAAGCACTGAATACGTAAGGGTATTTAGTAACTCCACTCGAAGGAATGATTGTTCGTTATTTTAAAAGTCATAATTATCAATTTTTAAATGTTAATATCTAGTATCATGAATGAAAAAATAGTTACTGTGTGTCCGTCTCCGTTACTTTGAAAATTTGTCCCTTAACGGGGTAAGACAAGGGATAAATGCTTATAAGAAAGTTTGTCATTTTCGAATTTAGAAATTCAAAAATTTGTATAAAACCATACAGTACGTTCTAAAATTTTGCTGTATGATTCTATTAAAAACAGTCCGAGATGAGGTGATAGTCCGCATTTTATACCCAACAAAAATATGCCATGCAGCTAAAACAGTTGGGGCACCTGGTTTGAAATAAACGACGACTATTTAATGTTACAAAATGAATTGTTGTAAAGGTCCGATTAATTTGAAAACAACAAATGTCATATTTTCAAGGCGCCGTGTGGGCAGAGTGTGTGCTGTTCCGTTGTAAATTAATGAATGTTCAAAAATAATCCTTGACCGTAAAATTGCACTTATTGCGTACGTTCGACACCAGTCGCTACTTCTGATTCAACAAAAAAAGCATCCAATGTGAAATAAGTAAGAAAACACGTCAGTTATAACTTATAAATAATATTTCAACGAGAACACGTAATCGCCCCCTATCCCCAGAGAGGTAGGCAGAGGAGTGGAGTATACTCCCACGTTTCACTTCTACGTCCCACTATGGAATAGGCAGTGAGCCTATTGCTATGCACAAATAATATCCAGATTCCGAGCCACTACTGGAAATTTTAATTTTAGAAAAATCCAATAATACTCGACCCGGGATTTGAACCCAGGACCCCTCGATCAGCAGGCATGCTTTGCAACACTCGACCTACGAAGCATTGGATATACAGAGATTTATAATTAAATGTATGTTATGTTACGCAATTAAATATTTACTAAAAAACATTGGATATTTACACTGGATCTGATATTACTAATTTAGCTAAATCATAAATAAAACGCAGTGTTTCCGAGTGTGGTCAACAGATGGCACTGTACTACTAAAATACATTCCGATATAAATGCAATTTGTATTACATAGTGCTCAGTTTAAAAAAAAACAAATTAATTGTAGATATTGGACTGACTCGTTGCTCGTGTTGGTTACAAGTGCGACTGCCGATCCAGAGGTCCTGGGTTCAAATCCCGGGTCGAGTACTATTGGTTTTTTTTTATTAGAATTTCTAGTAGTGGCTCGGGGTCTGGATTTGTACGGTGTATGGCAATAGACTCACCACCTATTCCAAAAAGGGACGTAAATGTAACTGGTGAAACGTGGGAGTGATTACTCCTCTGCCAACTTCTTCGGGCATAACAGTCATAGTATTACGTACATCTGAGAACTGTAGGATATTACGTAATCCTTACGGTTGGGGATTTAGATTAAGTTATCAATGTATATGCATCTCCCACCAAAGATCCAGTCCGGCATACGTCACCTTCAGTTGTGTTGAACTCAAAAAGCTCGGCTACCGGACCACCCATCGGGTCAAGACTGCATACTCAACCTTCACCAACAACAACATCATCATCATTATCATCATTAACGTGTTGTATCAGTCCACAACTGGTCCACACCTCTCCCGACAACACGACCACGTGCGACCATCACAATCGTGCATCACTATTGGACATCGCTCTTACGACGACACCCGGCTTCTACGATTGCCGCACAAGAGCCGCGAGTTCATTCGCCTTCGCATATTAGCCATTTG
>DVOY01000491.1:0-11366 GCA_018237585.1 Apyrrothrix maculosa | reverse complement strand
TATTCTGAAAAAAACACGTGATTTAAGTCGGTACACATTTAATCATGTGCTGCGGATGATGTTTCAGTTTTATTATACATAAGTTTAGACGTTATAAACACGTAAGAAAAATGAAATGCCGTGTACATAAATAAAGCAGCACCTATGTGTTCGACGAGTAATGTGTGTTAAAATATTCTATACACCATATACGGAGCTCAAAATATATTGCTCATACATGGAGCCTCATGAATATTCCGTGTCCAGTGGGAGATTTATAGGGGCGCTTTCCGTCTTGCTCCAAATTTATGTATGGACAGCCACGCTGACTCGGATCTTTGCTCTTCAAGGGCAGTGGGTGATTTTTAATTCTGTTTATCCGGCTAATGGAGTTAAGTTACTAAAGCGTTTAACTTATCATTTTAATTTTATCTTTAATACATCGATAAACGCTTGACTCTGTATGTACACTACATGTTACATGAAATGTTGATATAGTATATTGAAAATACATTATATTCTTAGTTTCAAAACGTAAATATTACAAAGAAAAAAAGTATAGATGTAAAGCTATGTTACGTATGATCATCTGTGTGTGAATAAGCACATGTACAGTCACTTGCGAAATATATGGCTCATGAAACGTCATAAATATCCTGTGTCCAGTGGGAGATTTATTGAGGCCGCCGTCCGTCCGTCTTGCTCCAAATTTATGTACGGACACGGATCTGAAAAGTGAACAGAAGGTCATGTCAAAAGTATTTTTAAATTAAAGAAGATATAAATGGTAGTCCAATTGCAATGTAAACGCTGACTTTGCTATAGTAATGAGTTTTAAAATTCATGAACGTAGTTTGAACACTGCACTGTCACAGTTGGAGCAATCGATGTATCCCCAGCGTAACCTTTGATTTTATAACCTGCACATTTTCAATGCTATTAATATACATATACAACGTTTTTATAAAATTACATTTCTTTTCAATCGGTGTTATGTAGGTATATGTGGAGGTACTTAGATATTCGGACGCTCACGTAATATATTGCTCATACACGGAGTTTCATGAATATTCCGTGTCCAGAGTGAGATTTATAGGCGCCCCTTTCCGTCTTGCACCAAATTTATGTCCGGACACCGCGCTCAATTAGATCATTGCTCCATATCACTTGGCACTGAGCTGTGTCATCACACGTCGAATATCAGGTGTATTTGTTCTATATACTCGTGAGTATGCACACACATTTACATCATCACAATCACTGTCATATAAAATCGGACTATGTACAGGAACATACTTTCGAAAAAGACAGTGTCGCGTCTTTTGAAATATATATTTGAAGTCCAGATTCTGAAAACGGTTATAATATGAGCACATTTCATATTTTAATATAATTGTATTTTTTTGTTTTATAATCAACGCTAAATCCCTAACGTAAGTAAATCGCGTCAGTGTCGTGAGCAGAACGTATCGCCTCCACAGCCTGCATGAATATTCCGCGTCCTACACAAGATTTACAACGGTCGCTGGTTTGAATTACATTTGCGATGTTCTGTTGAGTGAGTCCACTTCACATAACCACCGAAGTTATGTTTGAACGGTCTATTTACCTCGTTCATCATTTTTATCATTAAGTGTCATGTTGATGTCGTCTTCACTGGTTTTAAATTCTTGTACGTCATCTGTTATTAAATCCACTTTGTATAATGTTTGGAGATAGAAATTTATGTTATCTGTCTTGCTGAAGCTTTAGTTCCCTAATGACTTTCTTGCTCAAATGAGCAACACACGTACGGGTACCCACATAAATACAATGTGTAGTCTAAGTCGAATATGTTGTATATATGAATAATATATCATCGGTACGTGATGCCTTTTGGGGACCTATCATAAGTCGTCACCGTTTGCGTTGCGTAATATCGGTCAAAACACTGTTTAAGGGCCTCGTGTTCAATTGCGATGGTGTGGTACTATTGTACAAAACTATGACAAAACCTTGTTATAGCAAACCTAAAATCAGTTTAGACCATGATATTTTCAAACTTCTACTTGAATATTTTCTTCATGGCGTCCAGTTACGGTCATGAAGTGAATTATATTTCTGTGGCGCAAAACTAAAAGAAAGTTTTGTTATAACATACTTGTAAACCAGTTTAAAGTATGATAATACAAGAAATCATATTAAAGATCTTTTCGAAGGCGTCTGTTAAGTTTACAATATTAAAATCACCTAGAACAATCTTAATGTGGTACAGAAAGGCTTAAGACGCGTGATGTAGGCGTAACCGCTATTATGTCACTCAAATCCAATTAAATCTTCAACTCCACAGACTCCAGTAATATAAACTAATTGATCTTGCATCCATATTTATTTTCCAATTTGGAAAGTCTCCACAATTCGTCAAACTGTGATTAGTTTGCGACTTGCCGACTCTTAGAAGTTCTTCGGGGGTTTTAATTAAATAAATGAATTTGCTCCACAGTCGGTATAAGTCGATTATTTTACTCACTGAATCGCAACGTTACTAAGAGTTATCGTTTTTCCCTCGATTGGAAATCGTGATACTCGTATGTGAGACACATGATTGCTGTTTATAATAGTTGTGAGGGTAGTAGCCATCAGGGCGAAAAATGTATAAAGTGCGACTGTTGTATAACTACTATTGCTTTTCTCTCTACCCTTAATATGTAGCGCTAGAATTATTTTTCAGGTCAGAAAGGTAATAGAATGGCACATATTATTCACCATTTTTCTCTCTCATTTTAAATTAGCTGTGTTTTCTTACATTTGTGGATATCTAATCTTAACGATACCTTTGATCTTTGATAGATTTAATTTCGCATTTCTTTACGATTGCTTGTCTATGAGCGACGTTGATTATTATACAATACCATAAGGAAACTATTACAAGTATATACTGTAGTAGTTGTTTTATTAACATAGTATTTAATATAACTGTAATAAAAAAAAATCACTTCTATTACACTGTTTACGATGGTGTAAATTATTTTAGTCTATTCTTGAAATAAAGCTTGGTTCAAAATACAAAACAAATTGTAAAATTTAAGCAAGTACAGGTTCAGTAGTATTTTAATAAAGCGGAAGGTCGAAAAGGGTACAAAATTGCACGAGTACATCTGCCTGACGTCCGCCATTACTACCACATTTAACGATTTCCACAGTTTTTGCCATTTCTAGATTTACTTTCGCGTGTAAGACAGAAAACGACGGTACAAATGTTTTGCACGATTTAATTAAAACGTAAGAGTAATATTAGTTTCTTTACTGTATAGAAACAGAAAATATGATTTGATATTAATATAAATGTAATAGCAATCAAATCAATAGCTAATGAATGATGTTACTTTTCTATAGCCTAGCTCAATTTCAGTCCAGGGTTCATTTTTATGCTATAGAAGAACAAGGCTAGCATTTTTGTTTTCCGGACACAGGCGTATCATAGGTGAAAACTAATTATGACAAGTAGTATTCTATGTTAGTTCGTTAGTTATCTAGTTAGTTGGTTATTATTGAAATTTATTTTGGATAGAAATTTAATTCTGTTAATTACAAATAATAATTTTGACTTCTCTACAAATAATTTAAATGACGCACAATGTTGCCAAATCGACCTAGACCCGACCTTGAAACTTTGCAAGCTCCTATCTTAGTTACCCCGACGAGCGCCAAAGTCTTACATATTCATTATTGGCATATAGGATAAAGACTGAGGGAGTCGTAATTGTTAATTATTTAGGGGCGTTTGTTTTTCTTTTTGCTTACGGCAATCGCTGTGAAGCAAATGCGACGTGAAAATCAGCATTAAATAAACACGAAATACGCAAAATTGATTCATATTAATAACAAATACTTACATACAATAAGACAACGAGTGCTTAGAATAAAATCATAAATACAAATAAACATGCCTCGTTCACAAGGTTTAAGGTTTGAGCACAGGGGAATTACGTGTACATATCTCTATTGTATGTATGTATTTTTAATTATAGAAATAAATAAAAGTACGTGAAATAACGTGTATATATTCGATCGAGAACTCGTAGTAGCGACCGCCTACTCGACAGTCGTCGTTATTTCCGCCTCAGCAATTGCCTCAGATTATTTTATATCAACGACGGCTGAAGACAGGTCTTAAGACATAATCCGTTATAATTAATTCACTGTCTCTACGTAAATTCTCTTCACCAGTAATCATGATTTATAAACCTTAGTGGAAAAGTTTTATTTTCCGTAAGTACAACCCTTCTTTAACATTCAAACGCGTAAGCACCATTTCTGCTGTTTAACAGCCGTGCTCGTGCCATTGTGTTTGAGTCTGAAGAGTGTCCTAAATATACAGAATATATTTTTTTAATAGACAATTTTACGTTATTGATAGTGGAATATTCGAAAATAATCACAGATATTTCAATAGCTAGAAAAATTAGGACTATTACTTGTCATTTGAACGTATGTCATAAAAAATTATTTAGTCCAAAAAAGAAACTAAGATGCCATAGAAACAATTGTAATTCAGAATAAAATTATTTATTTGTTGAAATTTAAATATCAATAAGGTTTTACTGTTAATTGTTTCGTGATTGTTTATGCACTTGATTGTATGTATATGTGCCGGCTTCACTAACGTATGTTGTTTCAGGATGGCCCAACTAGTTTTGGACTTATACGAAGTCCTTCATGGGATCCTGTCGCTTGAAGCGACTTCGAAGCGGTCGCGGCGCAGCACTTATATATATAAACAAAACGTTTTACGGAGACATATTAAAAAAACATTAACCTTTTCAGGTAAGCATATTTTGATTTAAGTGAAATATTAGGACTTCGATTAGCGAATGTTATCAAAGAGGCTTTAATAGAATTACCAACACTATGTAGTGTAGAAAAATACATTAAAAAAAGAGCACAGGTCAATGAGAAAGTCTTTTCTATACATACATGTAAATAAAAAAAATAGTTTTTGTTGTAAATGCTTCCTGAGTCATATTTATACAAAAGTATTATTTAGATCGACGTCGATTTACGATGTTTAAAATTTTAATGTAGATTTCAAACGAAGGGTCTATGGTTTATCGGATGAAAAAAGATTTTTAGAGACGAATTTTAGATCATCGTGGAACTCTCAAACAAAATTCTCTACATTGAAACCCGTTTTGGTTAATGAAAACGTGCATCCACAAAAACCACAGTACGAATTCATCAGTTGGACACTCAAAAAGGGGCTAAACATTTGAATTTGCGAACGCATACGTCGAAATGAAAATTTGAAATTTCAAATTACCTCTCAGTGGGGACCAGAAAATGTAAATGTTGAAACTAAATATAAAATCTGGATCCGGCGAAATGTTTTTAATAATCTCGGCGAGTAAACGCGGGCGCTACAGTTTTCCACTAGAGGGCTCTTTAAGTAGGAAAGCAAATAAACTCGCAGGAAACGAGTTTGGAGTTCCGCTGGCGTGGAGCATTTCGTTCGCGTCGTGCCGTGTTTTTCAATTTGTTTTCCTATTTATAAACATATAGGAAAATATACTTTTACTCTGTATTTATTGTAAAATGCAGTGTGTTTCTTCACGGTAATAAAAATATACATTTGTGTTATGAAAGGAAATTTAAATGTTTGATTTCGATACAAAAGTAAGCGGAAGCCTAATGCCAGAAATGTCTTATAATTGTAGTAATTGTAGTAATCTTTTTTCGGGCATTTTCTTATAACAGTTTCTCATTATTTAATAGGTGTAAAAAGATGCTTATTATTCGAGAGGCAAATAACAAGAAACTAGTTCGAAGTTCAGCAGCCGCGAAAAAGTTCGTTGCATCGAGTAATAATTTACAATTCGTTCATCATGTGAAATGTTCTACCGTAAAAATATTTTCCCCCAATAATAACAGCTTATTTTATGTTTTCTATGCTAGTGAAATATTTGTGTTAGTTTGCTCCAAAATTACGTCACAGCTTTAAAGCAGTATTAAACACTTTTACCTCGTGCTTAATTGTACAATCTCCTGTCTCTCTCAGTTCCTTTCTTTCATAGTTTAAGTTGCAAGGGTTCCTTTGTAATTTGTAGTGGACTCAATTCCTACTTTTAATCTGTTATTTTTCTCAGGAAATCCTTTCATTGTTGCTTTGCCTTATATTTTTTACTGTTTACCTTTTTTCGAGACATGATTTTACCATACGCTACATTTATACATTTTAGTTGGCATTTCCAAACAGTTAGCTTCACATGACTATAGAGTAGTATTCCATTAGCGAGAGCTTTTAAGTAAGAAAATAAATATGTTTGCAGGAAACGAGTTTGAAGTTCCGTCCTCTTGGGACGTTCAGCGCGTCATATTTTATATTATCAACAAAACTATTAATATGAGATAGAACGTTCTGTATAAAAAAATCTGTTTAGAATATGTTTTGGAGAATAAGAAATATTTCCTGTATTAGTGAAATATATTGAAGTAGTTTCGTAATTTTTTTTTAGTATATTTCTTATCATTCTGTCATCGGTGGTGAAACTAAACAGTTTTAAATCACATGTAATATATTGCAATGGACATCAAATATAATATACTGTAATAATAAATACAGAAAACTTTGAAAAGGCTCAAGCGTAAGTGTCATATTCACGGCTACACTTTTTGTCATCTAATGTGGAAAGTGGAAGTGTTACAGCCACGTCTCCACCCGATGTATGTAAAGTCACTAAAAGCACCTGCTATATTCATAACCACCTCCCAAAAAAGCGCGCAGAATCTGCATATTCAATGCAGAACCCTAGAAAGTGCAGCGTGGGGCGAACGACGTTTTCACTGGATGGATACTCAGTGAATTTTATGTGTTTCTCAGCTCGCTGATAATGCGAGGATGCATATTTTCCATCCTGCTATGTTCCTGTTTTAGGGCTGCCGACAAAATGTTATGAGCTAGTAAAGTTTGCCCATTAAAGTAGTTCTAAAAATTTACTTTACTTTGTCGTTGGTGTTTGCTTAGAATATATGAAAATACTAGCTACTTTGTAACTTAAGCTAATACGTATATACCATATTCCATAAATTGACTATTATTAACATCGTCTCCTTTATAAGCTTTTTGCGTGTGTTGCAATTAACACAAATATCTACACTGTGCTTCTCCAATCTCCGTTCTGGTTTACTAGATCTTAGCCTGAGAGTATTAGAGAGTTTCAATTTCTTTACTTTACCAGTTGGTTGAGCCATTGAGTTGTTTATACCAAAATACAGCTGAATTGAGTATTTTTTATTCTTAATACGTAATACGTAATACGGAGTCTGGACTTGTGCCCGGTGTATGGCAATAGACTCACCACGTATTCCATATTGGGACGTAAACGTAACTGGTGAAACGTGAGAATGTACTAAACTCCTCTGCCTACCTCTTCGGGGACAACAGGCGTGACGTTACGTTTAATAATAAATAATAAAAAATCAGTTATTTCATGTCGTATTTGTTGTCAACCCTACACACGAGCTCCGCTTGCCGTATATTTGTCTCTATCAGGACGCGGGGTTCTACATGTCGAGTGTTTGCGCAGTTACAAATATTTTGAGGAGAAGACATATTTTAGATAGAGCAAACTATTCAACAATACAAAGCGTTAAGAGTATTGCAATTTTTATGTACTTATCGATATTACTCATATATATTATTATTGATAAAACAGTTTTAGTAAAAAAATTAAATTATTATTATATCACCATTATACGTATTAATTTTACATTTGAAGTCGAGCCTTAAATATGGCCTTTAGTACTTACTAAACTGACTGAACTCGATGTAACTCATCTCTATGTTCCATTTGAGATAAATCATCAACACCATGATGATGATGAATCGGCATCATAAATTAAGGATTTAAAGAGCTTAGTTAAGTTTCGTCTTTTAAGCCCGATCCAATCCATTAAAGACTGTAGGTGCTCGAAAATACTTTATTTTAAAAATATATTTCATTCCACAATCCCTTTTGAGTGTTGCAAGTCGCACGTATCAAATGTAGAACCAGCTACAATATAATGTCGTTCCAGGGAGCTTTGATTTGGGACGAGTTCATTATAAAAATATGAGTGAAAGTTACAAGCAATAACGCTTTGACCTTTCTATATTAGCTGCTTTCTATGGTCGGCATTATCATGACGAACAATTTGGAATTGTTGGATCAATCAGTATCTGACCTATTTAAAGAAGAAACTTAGTAAACCACGAAGTATTTTACTAAATAAATGTTCCTGTATTTAGACATCGGTTTTACTATGAAGGGTTATTTATAAATGAAGATAAATACGAGATACAGGCCTGCTTAATGAAACGTAAGTCCCTCCAACCTCGAGTTCGCATGCACACACAAAGCTCGGAGAATTGCTCAGCCCTGATTGTTATGATTGTGCAGCTGCGTTCTGTAGTTGTGATATTAATTGGAAACAAAATAGGGTAAGCATCAATAGTACCCAGCCAAGTAATAATTATGTATTTTGGGCGTTTTATATACAGCGAGGGAACTGAGGGAAAGTAATCATTATCATTAATTAACCATTGTTATCCAGTAATTACTATTGACTGCATCGTTGGTCGCGTTGGTTGCAAGCGCAACTGTCGATCGAGAGTTCCTGGGTTCCTGGGTTCAAATCCCGGGTCAGGTACTATTCGATTTTTCTAAACTGGAATTCATAATGGGACGTAAACGTAACTGGTGAAACTTGTGAAATTACTACACTCCTCTGCCTACTTCTTCGGGGATTACAGGCGTGATGTTACGTAATTATTATCATTTTACCCTTTGTCGTTGGCCTGTCTTGTCGGGCGAGTAGTTGCGAGCACGTCCGCCGATCTAGAGGTCCTGGGTTCTAATCCGTTGGGTCGATAGTGAAACGTGGGAGTATTATTGCATTCCGCTGCCTAGCTTTTCGGGGAAATAGATGCGTGATGTTATGTTATGTCTTTGTTTCACGAGAAAATTTACATATGGAATACAAAGAACTTCGGACTAATTTATTCAGCGGTAACCCGTATGTGTCGCACCTTGAACTTAATCACTATCGTATACCAACTTTGAGGCTCCCCTCAACAGAAATGAGAGATCCAACTTCGAAATCACTATTACTGATTATTACGCAACCAATTATCATGGACGTAATATTTGTTTACAATAATTAATCCCCATACCCTTAATGCCCATAACCCTTAACCCCTTGTGAGTCTCGATTTTATACTACTTACATAAATCTCACCCCAGCTCAATAAACGTGCCCCAAAACAACCGACGATGTCACGTGACTGGCAACGTGATCGACTCCGTCAGCCTCCGATTACACCTCCTAACAAAATACGCTTCTACTCATATTGTAATAATGATCGCTCGTGAACTAATTTGTTCCACGCATGTACTAACAAAAGTATTTTCTATGCACTCTATGAAATTGCTTTGCACTGTGTAATAATAATAATATATTAAATTATTACACGTTATGCACTCATAACCTAAAAGTAATTAATGCACATGTTGAGTGCATGTTTACTCTATAGTGAAGAAAAACTTTTTAAAATTTTATTTGTAGGTTTTTGTGTGTCATATAGACTTCAAAAATATAGTCTTTGAACTGTTTTTCTATTTATTTGCTTGATGGCCCGTCACGCTAAGCTTAATGATCCGATTTAAATGAAGCTTTGTATGGTGAAAACATATTCACGTTGTTAAGATGTATAATGTATTTTAAGAAGGAAAATCTCTTCTAGGAATACAGGCGTGAAGATAAAAAAAATTGTAAGTCCTTTTTATGATACTGTAAGTTTATAATATACGGAATGGACCAATAAGTTAATAAGTATTTAAATACAACACCAAAGTTGTTTTTATTTGTAAATTAGGCTGACTGTTCATCAGATTATAAACGGCTAACATCACAACGTGGCTACATACTTGGATACGTTGCAACGCTTTATTCTATCACATATTAATCATCTTATTGTCCAGCTCACGCAGTGTTGTAGTCTATCACTTGTAAGGTTGATTGCTTTGTAGGAAATCCGATCAAATTTCAGTATTAAGCCAATCTGTACTTCGTATGAATGTCACGGGTTTCGGTATCACCAAAACAAACATGGCACACGATCCAAGGATAAACAAACAGATCCCCGATAACACAGCTGTAGCGTCACGTGTTCGAACCAGTGGTTAATTTCAAAATTCGATCTCGATTTCAAATCCACAAAAATGTTTTGTCATTTTCCCCTTTTTGTGTATAATTAAATTCGCCATAACGTGTTGTAATATTCATGAAAGTTTCCAATCAATTGTGCCTGCGTGGTAGACTATTGTTTTTTTTATTATTTTAAGATCTTGTGCCCGGTATATGCGAAGCGCAGGATTCCGTCTTACCAATTGTAGAAATTGCAGAATTGTAGGAGTTGCTGACCACTGGGAACCAAAGTTTTTTAATTGAGAAAGCTGTTTACGCATTTACAAGGTATTTACTAGTCACATAATCGGTTGTCACAAAATACATCCTTTTTGTATTTTTCAAAAGTAATATCCAAAAATCTTGTATTCTGTTACATACCGGTTAACATAACCAAAAAAACATAATACGGCCCTGTCTTCTAAAAGCAGAGAGAAAACTCAGAGCTTTCAACGAATCACGACTGCGACCGACGCTTGTAATAAAATTATCGAAGTCACACTTTTATGTCAACATGGAAAGAGTTCATCAAACTAATCCAAGGCTTATTGATTTACCGAGGGGTGAAGTAAAAAGGTTTGTTCGGCTTATTAGATAGAAAGAAACTCGCGCGAGAAACTCCGACAAAATAAAATTACTGCGGGTGAGGAAATAACAAGTTCCCAACTCTCTAATATTGTCTACTGAGGTTTTCTTTTCGACAATTTGTTCGGAAAGAAGAGCCAATTACGACGTCACTAGAGCCCAAGGAAACAGAAAACTAACAGAAAATATTTATTGCTTACAACTTTCGTATGTAACAAACAACAATTGGTATTTGATATAAGGTATTTTTTAAACGATTTTCTAAAAAGTATCTTTTTCGTACTTTCAGCACAAGTGTCATTTACGTACATTTGTACTTTGGACCAATATCCAAAGGTTTGTTTTATAATGAACAGATTTTGTATATTTACAATAAAACGAAACATCACGCCTGTAATCACTGAAGAGTTAGGGAGATGATTGTAGTACACTCCCACATATCACCAGTTACGTTTACGTCCCATCATGGAGTAGGTGGCGAGCCTATTGCTATATACCGGACACAAATATATACTCCGAGCCACTACTATAAATTTGGACTGATAAAAGTCCAACAATATCCGACCCGGGGATCGCACTCAGGACCTCTCGATTAGCAGTCG
>DVOY01000490.1:0-11370 GCA_018237585.1 Apyrrothrix maculosa | reverse complement strand
AAATAATAATAGCTATGCACCACTCGTGGATAAAATTTGCTCACATACCACTGTCCTCAGACTTGAGCGAGTGCAAATCTCCCTCGCTACGGCTTAGTTTCTTCGTGGTACTACTCGAGTTGACCTTCAGGGCTTGCTTCAACGCGGCCACCAGCTCACTGGACAGGGCTGACGAAAACTTCATCTCACCACATCCTTCTGAGAACCCACTGGAAATCACGCACAATAGTTTAACTAGATGCTACAACAGTTACTATAGCCTTCATTGGTGTTTTAATTTTTCTATTACCTTCTGTTATTTTTATCGACTTCGATCAAATAAAAAAATACATTTTCACCACAAATACCTTTAAATTGTAAGGTTGACGTGCGTCACACGCGAAACACATGTTATAACGTGCTTTAAAAAAATTATAAGGTCACAAAAAAAAAACTAAATGGGGCCGAGCGAAAAGCAAATTTGTTGAAATCGAGTTAAAATTGAATTCATTAGCACAAATCTGAAGGTGAACGTAGGTGATAAGCGCATGCAAACGTGCAATTAGGTAACGAAGCATTGAAAGTGATCGTTATAAAAATGAAAAACAAAACCATTACCCGTTAACATATAGGCCAATGCATAATTAAATTCGTAAATCAAAGAACAAACACGGTGACGTTAATGACATTTGCACACAATTTGGCGCCAATTTTCGTCTACACGCGAAGCACGCGCCGTTTTAAACAAGTCTAATACTTCGATATAACTAAACAAAATCCAAAGAGATTGAAGTTACTGACAGTTAGGTTACGTCGTTTGATTTCAGAACAATACATCTGTGGAGTAGTGGCTACTTTTTTAAGCATTATCCTTAACAAGTCTCTGCTCAACGTTGAATAGGAACGGTTTCCATTAATGAAAACCTTGAACAGGATCTATTTACTTTATATACATGACTCAAAGCTATAATTAATATATTGTCGACGGTTAATACTTTGTAAATACGCAAATGAGGTAAATACCCACACCACACTATATTATTATCTAATTTATTTATTTACGATTTTCCTATTGAATAAAATTATTTCAAACAAATTCTATTGTTATACAGAATAACGTAATCAAATCTAGGAGTAACGCTAACTGTTTTGTACCATCCGCCTATCAGTCAGTATCTTATAAATCTGAGGATCTATATTGTTGTCTCATTGTTCGTAAATATTCAGAAACAAATATTTTGTTTTAACACATCCCCCTTCAATAACGTAAAAGGGATTTATTTAAAATTTCAAAACCTGTTCTAATATTTATGACTGATCATGGAGAAAATGGTTAGATTTATGCTTTTTAAAAGAAAGCATAGAAATAAACTACATATATTGTGCTGTTTACGATGATTATAATGTTGAAGCCATCTAAGATCCTATAACCACCTTGCTTACAAGTCCACAGAGCAGTGGCAATTGATAGTTTATGATAGGTGAATATAATAATCCACATAATCAGTTTTTTATTATAGCTAATGTTATGTAACTGATTATTTTAGAAATATATCTACTATTTAAATAATTGTGCCAAGATAGTGCTTACTTTAATATAGAATGAGGATCTTGTATTTATAATAAACTTTGTCTCTGTCTAGAAGATCCTCGACACTGGAAACAATGATACAAGTACCAGTGTTTAGTAGATTCCTTTGTTAAAGCCAATTTTCTTATCTTATATCTAGTATAAAGCATCAAAACTGCTCACTTCAATAATCACAACCAACAGTTTGCCACTACTCCTCCAGACCTGGAACAACAAATGCACCAACCTATCAACAGCGATAGTACATGTCCTATGCCTATCGCCATTCTCTCTGCTCAATAGGACATCATTCATGTATTTCCATTCAATAAAAATGCCAGACTTGTGCGGACGGGAGACTGACAGACCGGTGGACGAGAGTGTCAGCACACTCTCAGCTGCCAGGTGACACTTGCGAGATAAATCGGTCGTTATCACAGTCACCGAGTATGAATCTTTGAACAACTTTTCTGTGCCTGAAATGAATGTTTGTGATGCATGAGCAGGAAGTATTTCTGCTGGTTTTTATTTGTTGAGCATAATTTTATTTCAAATTAGTGGACATTTATTTATAAAGAATGGTTGTTGAACAATAAACTTCTCATAAATAATATAAATATTTGTTTTCAAATCCAGCAAAATCACTTGTAAATATGCAGACAGCCAATGGAATGATTTGATGAGGATGGGACATTATGTAACATATAAAAGCTTTTATAACCCAATAGTCTCATTTTATACAGATAATAACACATCTATTAATAACCTACAATATATTAACAATAGCTATCATCAGTATTCATAATAATGATCTTAGCTGAGCCACAATATATATTATTTGAAACATTCCCTAAAAAGTTCTTGAAATATTAATAATGGTCATGAGCTGATGTGCCATACAAAAGATTTAAGGCTTGTCTGCTGGTCAGGCAAAGAAACAAACTATTAAATTTGGTTTTCTATTCTGGATGTACAAAACTGTTTTCTTTGTATATCCACAACACTTATGATGTCAATAGTTACATTACACTGCTTTCAGTCCGAACTTCAAAACTGTGATGCAATATCACATGATGTAGTCTTGATGTCACCAGATTTACTTGAACATGTTACATGATTTGTGTGGTAGATTCCTGCTATATCACAACACATTTTTCAAATTCTCTGTAGTGCATATTATAACTATGAAAGAAATAGATTGACTACATAAGCCTCATGAGAGTGCATCATCGAATTAGGAGATAAAACATTTACCCTAAATTGTATCACAGTATGTTTTTAAATTGCAGTTCTATGTATTGACTTAGTAATATTGATGACTAAAATATCAATATTCATGATGACATAGCAGGTACAGTCAGTGATATCACCATTTTTGTACTCATATTTATTTATCAGTCCTATGTTGACCTGCTGAAAACTCGATTGAGGACTTTAGTAGCTTAACTAAACAGTTTCAACAAAGTTTAAAATATTCAGTAAATATCTTTCCTGTTTGTATCAAGAATAAAATGGATATATGTGTACAAATTATTTCTGTGTGGTTTTATTTATACTTTTATCATAGGCTATTACTGATGCTGTGCTCGCTTACCATCAAATCACTCTGTTTATTAGAATAAATTTGGAAAAAAATCATATACATTGCTCTAAGATGATAATTATAAGTAGTTAAATCAATTTTGAAGTATAACCTTATACCAATTATAAAAGCAATACTGTTAAATGTTTACTGGATGGATATTGAAATCAAGTCCCTTCTCAAACATTTGATTCATTTTGAAGATATCATGGTACACTACAATGTAACATGAAACAATGATTCATTAAAACATACTGTGTACATTTATTACAATTTCAAATGTGTTGCATTTGCATTGAATGTATGTATGATTGTACAACCTTCCATAGGCTTATATACAACTAGTTAAGTTTTTATTTCATTTCTTTGTTTTACATAAAATTGTGTATTCCATTATACAAATTTGCATTATTTTAAACTGACAACTGAAAATACCTTGCTGTTGAAGATAATTTGAATACAAAAGTGTGAAAAACAGTCTAAGAGTTAAGTGTCAATAAGGTTTTTTTAAGTAAAGTTATTAAGTGACTGTAATAAAAATTGTGGGAAAATAAATGAAACAATGATGTTTCTTTGTGCCCAACTACACACAGTAAGATATGATATGCAGTAAGACTTCGATCTCTGTCAGAAAAATAAAGAAAATTGAAGGTAGCACTGACCTAGTAACTTGTCGCCGTTCAATAAATCTCGAATTTTATCCATCCATAATAGGGTTTCCTGTAGGGTGTGTCCTGCTAGTAAAATGCGAGGTTTGCTAGGATCATCCATTGAAAACACTGCAAATGCATGCGGCCGAGAGCGCGATTTCGCTCTTTTTACTACGCAGCCCAATGGCAGCTCTACTGTCCCAGCCGTCGCTCCTGCCTCGCTGCAATACACCGCTAACGATCCACCACCACTTGTAGGGCTCGGCCGCAAAATACACCATTGTCTCTTCCATGACTGCCAATAACAATCAAAGTCAATTCAATGTTATGATTATGAAGTATTAAGCACGATCACTTTCAGTTTACGAAACAAAACTCACCTTGAATGGATTAAGCCCGAGGTTTGACCTAAACGGATACTTCACTTCCAAATACCCAGACATGTTAAGCCTAATTTAATCACAATATAATTGACATTTTGGATTCAAAATTAATTTTTGTTAGCAGTTAAATACACGATGTACACATGTATTCAAACAAATTGTTTACAAATTGGCACAGACAACAAATAGCGTTTAGACGTTAACGACAAAATCAATACAAAAACCGGTTTTTCCCGCGATAACATGTTGTTTGTTGGATATATAATGAAGGTAGAGAAAACATACAAAATATATAATAAACATGCTTCTTGCATTGATTAATTTGGCTGTACTGTGATTCCTTGACGAATTACCAGGAATAATCCTTAAGTCACTTTGTACTTATTTTAAATTTAGGTCCGTATTAAAGTTATAAAAAAATGATATTGTCTATGAATTTTCAGCGGTAAAGTTATTAAACTAATGTGACATTCGATGTGTGGCGTTTGTTTATTGTTACGAGAATAAAAAGTTGAAATTGAAAGTAAATTGAAGTGAAATAAAGAAATTGAAATTGAATAAGTAATTGAATAAATGTTTTATCCGTATGTATTTTTCTTTCTATATTGAATTGGATCATCATTTTATAATTACTGCCAAGCGTTCGACGTTTATAAATAAACAACATAGTATACTATAACTTAAATCTTTTTTCCGATTCTTCTCTTTTATAAAAGGTTTCTTACGAGCAACACTACCGTTATATACATCTTCTTGTAGTGATCTGTGAACTGTATCGAGATGCGTTTTCTTTCCCGTTCCTTCAAGTGTGAGGTCATCTCCGAAGCATTAAATCCAGAATCTTGTTTTATTTTTTTAATAATTCTACGCTTATCGCCCACGGTGAGGAGTTTCGAGCAGCCTTTCTAAGGAATAGATTCTATCCTATCTTCGAGGATATATCGGCTTATAATGTCCGTCACTGTATTCTTACTCAGATTTAATAAATTACCAATTTCTCAGTATGATTTTACTTTTTCCCTACGGAAAATGACTAACTGGCGTACATCGAACGATATATTCTTACGTTTGCATTCCATTTTCCCTAATAATGCGTGTACTATTTGCGAATCCTCAATATAAACAGATGCAAGATTCTTGGACTGAGAGCTCCAATCTGGTTATGTTTGTAAACAAAACTTTCGAGCGGTTCATTTTATTTCTTAGAACGAATAAGCTGCTAATGATAAAGCGTGTCCGAGCATTATTTTGTGTGTCCCATGTTAACTAGAAGAGGTATATTATTTGGTAAGAAAAGTATGAAATCCTAAACCCAACTACAAGTAAGTTTACAGGGCAATCATATTTGAAATGCAATGGTGTCCGAATATTAGAGCGAGTCACTGTATGTTACGTATGTTACTGTATGTACACTAACAATTCCAAATGACGTTACAAACGGTAAAAATAATTTAATTATTAGATACATACTTATAAAAAGTAAAAACTTAATAAAAAAATAAAACTACAATTCAAAATGGTGCTTGTACGGAATAGTTTGAATAGTGCGGAATCGTTCTGGCTAAAAATATTTGGAAGTTCACACGTCCCCCTACAGATAGTTGAGCGATGTTGAAGTCTTTTGTATAAAGACTATGCAACACAAAAGCCAGGACCCGTCGGTGGCTGTGCGTCTATGCCGCGCCGGATCATACGACACGCGTGTTCTTCCATACGATGATACGCTTCTTCTGGTACTGCCAATAATGCCCAAGTGCTGAAATATCCTTGGTCCAGCTTGGAACTCCAGAGCTTCTCTGCTACTGCGCTTGCTCGAGGCCAAACCCTTAATAAAAATAGATATATAATTATGAATATAATCACTGCAGAAACATCTGCCGTTTAAATATAACTGTGGTAGATAAACAAAACTTCGACTGAATCGATATAACTGATAGACTGTTGCTCCAGTATCTACGCCACGTGCGGAAACAGATATCCTATATACTGAACATTTTCCATTATCAATTAGTAAATATATAAAATAAAATGAGTTAAACTTGCACGAGTACCTGTTGATTACATTCCTGTCATCAACCATTTCGCCCCACATACACGCTTCGCCCCCGACGATATTCTCGAGTATAGTTATATTGCGAATGGCATTGTACACCATCTGTCTTGGATCGGACTTGTAGTATTGCGTCCACTCGTTGCTAAGGTGATCCAGGTACCAATCGGAAGAGAACAGCACTCTGTGACCAGCTGACAAGACCTGCGCAAGTCAATAATAATATCTTGAGACAATTTGCGCATACCCATCTAATTCTGAACAAGGCAGAGCCATTATAATTGTAACCACAGAGAGGACAAACAATCGTATTCATCATATCCATCTTAGTCTTGAGTGAAGGAACTTAACGCATAATTCCCGTCTCAGCAGTCAAGGTAACTAACTACTGGGCCAATGGGCGGTAAGTCATGTATATTATTGCAAAAGACGTGCAATTATGTATACAATCAAATATTGAATTAATCGCTCATATTTATAAATACTTCAATGTAATGTATTGAATGATACTTCTGTATATTTTGAAATATGTACTGGACTGTTCATGCACGAGTATCATAAATGCATACAGGTTTAAAAAGCATTATTTACTTAGACACTGATTACAGTATGATTATCAAACAGTAATACAGTATGTACCTACAAATATATTATATTGCAAATACTACCAGACATTATACTTATAGAGTTTTATACGAAAATTTTTATGCTGGTCTGCCATATATGGAACGATGTAGAAAACAAAGATTAACTCACGTCGATCATTTCCAAAGTCGGTTGATATTTCCACACCTGAATTATTGTGTCACGTCTTAGGAGCACATTTTCGTCGAATACTTCCTGGAGGAAATTAAAAATAAAATTTGTTGAACAACAAACAACAACAAATATCTGTGCTTATCACACAAATACTCGTTCTAGATAGTTCTAGAATAGAATCCAGGTTACGACGACATGTCCACTAACCACTCGACCAGCGGGGCCAGTCAAATATATCAAATATTAGCACCAAGAAATATTGTTATGTTATGACGCTACTTGTTAAATCACCACTTTATCGGTTACAAAGAACATGCTACTTAAAATGATTATTTTTAAGAAAGCCCTCGAACAGCGAAATTAGTAACGAGATACCGCATAAAAAATATTAATGTTTCCTTGTAAAAGAAAAAGGAGCAAAGATTAGTACTGGTAAAACTTCAATTGTAGATAGAACTGATAGCCTAACATAATAATATTTAACACTTAATATTTAATGTATACATACGTACTTGCCAAACAATTGCGTTGGTGTTGTTGCTAAGAAGCGGCATCGCGTGTCTCATGAAGAGCCCGTGAAGATCTTTCGTTGTCAAGTTATTTTGATGCATATATTCTCTAAGTTCCGGATTCGATTGCCTGTTGAAAGTGTTGACAAAAGACAGTACAATAAAACAAAACCAATTAGTCCCAAGACAAACGATTTTTTTTTAGATTTAACCGACAATTCTGACCTTGGATCTGTAAGTTGTTAAGTCGTATTCTCATCGTTCTATAGACTTATAAAAAAATAAAAAGTCAGTATAAAAACAGTCAAAAAAATAAACAGCATGGTTACCAGCAGTCTAATTGTACTTCGTCACCGCCGACATGGAAAAACTTGTCTGGGAACCACTCCTGGACTTCCTCGAACAGGTCCTTGATAAGTTTCAGAGCTACATCGCTGAGTGGGTTGATCGGCCCCAGACCGATCACGTTACGGCCCTGGTAGCATTGTGTCAGAATGCTTGGGTAGGCAGCGCCCCACGACCGAGTGTGTCCTATACGGAATAGAAAGTTTGAACAAGCAATAATAAAATTTACGCACCCACACATAGATACATACATATAAGTTTTTATTCAGCTAACGATGTTATCGATTTACCTGGTACATCGAATTCAGGTATAACTCGTACGCCCCGGTCTCTTGCGTACTGTACGATCCGTGTGATGTCTTCTTTAGTATACACCATAGATGAATGGAAAGCTCCTTTCTCACTAAAACAATTAGAGAAATATAATAGGAATCTAAGGAAGCCATACGATAGCACAATACATAATAAGAACAGATACTTCGTTGAAAAGATATGCATGATTGAAAAAACTGACTTTTTTCATAATTTTGGTACCTACTTCAACAAGCTAAACATCAACTTAAAACTATTTGTTATAAGGATGAGTCATACAAAGTCATCGGTTTGACCATTTCCTGATGGAAAGTTAATATTTCAAAATTCTATAAAACCTGTCTTTAATCTGTTTACTAGCCCGCTACACGTCCGTTCGGAATTTTAATCTTATTCTATTGAAAAATACCAATGGCTTTCGTTCTATAATTTTGCGGTGCCTACCTGAGTTCGGGAAATTTTTCGCTTTGGTAGGGAAAGCTTTGATCGTCGACGATATGCCAGTGGAAGACGTTCATTTTATTGATGCCCATCGCGTCCAGCGTCTTCAGTATATTGCTCACTGTGATGTAGTGGCGCGATGTGTCAAGCAGCAGTCCGCGGTGTGGGTAACTCGGAAAATCAGTGATATTTGTCGAGTTAATACGAATTTCCTGACAAAAATCCCATTACAAAATTATAAAGCCGAAATTAAGGATAAGATAAGGATAGAGATATTTGGTACTCCGTGCTCTCTGGCCACCCCGTAAGGGACCTGGCATAAGATATGTAAGTATGTATAGTCTATATTCTGTGAACCAATTGGGGAATAGCAGAACTTATACTGTTTACTCTTACAGAAATTATTTCTGTTTCCATGATATATATTTTAATGCAAACGAAATAATGCGGTCAGTTATTCAATAGGGAATTCCAAGGTTCATTATTCATAACATTATTATACAACATTATTCATAATCACCGGCTTTTAAACTAATGACATATTCCTTGATTTAATACACGTTTTTAGTAAAGAATGTGCTTTCGGAAATATATTTGTTATTTTTTAAAAGACTATAGAAGTTCCTTTAAAGCGGAAACAATGTATATCATATAGATAATACATATATTACAGGAAATACCTATATTTTAATTTCCAAAAAATTTAAATGCATTTTTTAATTACCATTGCAAATTCTATTAGTATTTATTCCTATATTTTAATTAGCAAAAAATTTCAATGTACTTTTGAATTGCAATTGTAAATTCTATTAGTGCAATTTTATTAGAATCAAATTACATCACCGTAAATTATATGCCGAATCTTCATTTTGATTTCATCATAGGAATTAGCCTTTAATACATGAATTTTAAATAATTTCTTACGTTGGAATCTGGAGAAAGGTAAAACAGCTGTGCAAAAGATTCCAAGCCTCGTATTACTCCCCATATAGAGTCGCTTTCTAGCTTCGACATATTAGATACGACAAGGCTATCTGTAATTAGAAAATACGTGATTTATATACGCAGCAAGATACCGAAATTGTTTATTGCTAAATTATTTCTATAAAACCCCAGGTCGAGTATTATTGGATTTGTCTAAAAATTAGAATTTCTAGTAGTGGTTCGGACTCTGGATTTATGCCCGGTATATGGCACTAGATTCACCACCTAACTGGTGAAAAGTGGGAGAGTACTACACTCCTGTGCCTACCTCTTCTGAGATTACAGGCGTAATGTTACGTTATTTTTATAAATTTTTTTCACATATATACATCGGGTTTTCGAAAAATTGTTTGAAATCCATTTAAATTACAACCTACTAACTCACTAAATAAACAAGGAATTGATCCATACTGATAAAACACAATAATTTTTATTGGTTTAGGATTCAAATAGGCTATTAGTGAGATGTTGCAATCATCTGCTTGACCTCAATTAATGTTATCGGATTAATAGGCATTTTACAACACTTATGTATGTACGTCAATATATGTGTGTGAGTTAGGTAATAGAAGGAAAAATAGTTGTATAAATGTGAAGTGGAACAAATACACACACACCCCAATACATACATACAAATGTCTATTTGTACGCATAGTTGTGTTTTTCATTGTATAGGTTAACAATCAGGAAAATAGTATGGTATGGCGTGATGGTAAGCGGTTACCGTCTATAGATATTTGCAATACCAAAGCTTCCACCAAAGCCTTGTCAGCCTTGAAGGACATTGTTAACGCCTTTTTTCAAGAACCTCATGTCATATCACGCTGAGAATACCTCAGACCGATGCCTATTCCAATGCTTGTATGTTCGTGGCAGGAATGAGCGCGAGAAAACGAATGTTCTTACAATATATTCACAAAATATCTACATGTATTATCTCACATTTTTCATCCATCCCGAAATAAGGGTAGTCCTCGCACGGCGCCGTGAGTTCTATTTGCAACTGTGATATTACGCCCACGTACAGATGGTCAGGTTGCCTGGTACCGTTGACTACCACTTTGTGGTGGTTACTGGGACTGATTCTTCTCTCTCTCGAACGCATACCATTTTTATTTTTCACTATATACGAATATCTTTCAACGGCATTTGTTAGAATTTCACAATTATGACTTGTAACCTGTGTAGTTATATGAAAAATATATTATAACGTAAGGAAAGAGGTCCTAATGATGCGTTGGTTTTTGATAGCAGACGATAGTTTTAAATTTTACTGAGTGTTTCGCTAGAAACATTCCTTATTTCTAAATAATTAAAGCAATCAACAAGCTACAGACATTGTAAAAGCACATAATGTGATTTTAACTGTTCATAAACATCCAAATTATTTATACAAACTTAGATACAATCATTAATTTTGGTGTGTATTTTTTATTGTCTAAAATAATTGTTGTCGTTAAGTAATGTAGAGTTCCAGATCTCATCCAAAAGGGCTCCCATAGAGCTCTTTTTTCTGAACTTGCAAAAATGAACATATAAAGAGGAAAGACGGTCAATAAAAGATATTCATTTCGAAGTCAAAAAATTGACTTCCCATTTATGAGTTCGTTAAGAACTCTGAATTCTGAGCTCATAAAAATGAGCTACTTGAGCCGTCATGTTAGAACTTCTATAAGAGGTGTTTTAAATCACTGTCTCGTTGGTCGTGTTGGTTGCATGTGCGACTGCCGATCGAGAGGTCCGGGGTTCGAATGTCGGGCCGAGTACTATAGGATTTAAAAAAAAAGTTGAATTCCTAGTAGAGGC
>DVOY01000489.1:0-11371 GCA_018237585.1 Apyrrothrix maculosa | reverse complement strand
CACCCGGAGTTGCCATAGTCGGTAACCTCCACCCCGCCCATGTCCATGGGCAGGTGTCCTTCGGGCGAGGAGTTGTTGACCACGCAGGCCACCGCCGCGGTCACTTCGATACACGTCGTCACTATTTCCGCTATGAGACTCGACCAAGCGCTATCCTCCGCTATTGCTCTGGAATTTAAATATGCAATATTGTAAAGATGGTATCAGCGACCAGGTGATGAGAGATGTCAATTGGTTACTGAGTCGAGGTCGATAATCAGCAAAGAACCAACTCCTGGCACTATGCTCACTGGCTACCTAACTCTAATGAATGATGTATTGGACATAGAAATTGAATATTGTCCAAAAGAACTTGGTAATTATTTTAGTTGTGTGTATCTATACAGATATACAATTATGTATTTTTAGATATATTATGAGTTTGTATTTACACATAGATTTATAGTAATTATTATTTATCTATGTTTCTACTTGCTTTATAGTCCTTATTTTTATTTTTAACCTGCGATCCGTGTAATGAAACATTTCAAAGTAATCACTTCACTCGTTTCACATGTCGATGCATTTTATATAATAAATCAGCACCCATATTTTGTAGTTTTATTCAAATTTCTTATTAATTCAAATTAATATACGATAAACGTAACAAAAACGTAACATCACGCCTGTAATTCCCGAAGGGGTACGTAGAGGAGTCTAGTATACTTCCACGTTTCAGCAGTTATGCTTACGTCCCACTATGGAATAGGTGTTGAGCCTACTACCATATACGGGACACAAATCCAGGCTACAAGCCACTACTACAAGTGTTTACTAGCAAATGTAAGTTAGAAAAATCCAATAGTACACGACCCGGGATTTGAACCCCGGACCTCTCGATCGGCAGTCGCGCTCGTAACCAACACCACCAACGAGGCTGTCAGTCAGTCGTACGAGGTGTGAAATAGTGTGTTGGCGCACCGCGGGCGCAGCGAGCGCACGACGCGCGCGGCGCAGTGCAGCGCACCGTACATGGGCGCGCCGCGCGCCGCGCTCAGCAGCCCGGCGCGCGCGCGCCGCAGCTGGCGCCGCAGCGAGCGCAGCAGTCGCCGCAGCGCCATGTAGTGCACGGCCTCCGGCAGCGAGCTGGAAATTTAGCATTACTTCGTAAAAGTAAACGTCATATCGCGCCTGTAGTCTCGAGAAGGTGAACAGAGTGTAGTACGCTGCCACGTTTCACCTGTTGCGTTTACGTCCCACCATGGCCAATACTGTCATATATCGGGCACAAATAGATAAAAGTTTCATAAAAGTATTTTTTTTAAACTTCCTCGTTGGTCGTTGCAAATATGATTGCTGATCGCGAGGTTCTGGTTTCGATTACCGGGTCAAGTATTAGTATTATTGGATTTTCTTAACTGCAATTTTCTAGCAAATATTTCTAACAGTGGCTCGGAGTCTAGATTTGAGTCTGGTGTATGTCAATAGACCCATCCCTATCCCATAGCGGGACGTAAACGTAACTGGTATAACGTCACTCCCACGTTATACCATTTACGTAACTCCTCACTCCACTCCTCTTCTGCCTACCTCTTCCGAAATTACAAACGGGATTTTACATAACTGCATTGTCACTGTGTTACATTGTTGTCATCGTTATAAATGTTTGTTTAGTATCTAGCGTTTATCAAATGCGACTTTGATTATTTTACTGCTTTTTACAAGCTTTCAACCAATTTTTATACATAAATTTAAATAATTGTAACATCAAGTAAAAATAAAATTGAACTCCTTAATCATATAATGTACAATAATGACTTTAAAATAAAGTTGTTCCACGCCACTCACCACTGTTCGCCCTGTAGAACATTCTCAGGCAGCCGCTCCCTCAACAGGTCCAGTTTGTAGGCGGCCGACACGCAGTCGGTGGGCTTGACTGAAGACGCCTGTTTCAATATGTCCCTTATGTCCATGCTCGTAGAATACTTTTTTCCCTGAACAAAAAAAATTGGTAATGCAAAAGTGCAGAAACACAGCAGCTTTAAGGAGCAAATGCTAAATCGTTTACTTATATACATGTATATAAGTCAATTGGCAATAGCCCCGCCCACTAATCCATGGTGGGACGTATAACGTAACTGGTAAAGCGTGGAACTGTACCACACTCTTCTGCCTGTTTCTTCGGGGATTAAAGGCGTAAGATTACGTTTAAGAGTATAAGTAAAAAAATATACTGTCAATAATGCAATGTAGGGTTAACCTTTAACAATTCGTTGGGACATAGTTTCAATATATCGAGAGCGAGCGCCTTGTTGTTTTCGTAACTGTCCTCCAAGTGCAGTAGCAGCTTCTCGACGTAATCTTCATTCCATTTTCTGAAATACAACCATATATATTGTTGAAAACGCAGTTTTACAATGATAAACTCATTTTTTTCATAATAAACTCCTTAGGTGATCGATATATATGCTGGACACCCGTCTTGAAATTTGTCAATAGCTTATTAGATGCACCCGAGGTGTTATCTGCTTTAAAAATAAATCTATACCTAGTAAGCTACATAAAATAACAAGTCAAATATTTACTATGAGGTAAAACATACAACTAATTTGAGACGATATGCTCCATTAAACAGGGTGACAAGGGAATAGCATGAATTAGCCAAAATCAAATCTCTTTTAAGACCACTCTATCAAACTTAAAAAGAAATTACTAACTTCTTCAGGAAGTTTCAATATCACACTTAGAATTGCAATGTAAAATTGTGATATCGAATTCACTTATATTAATTAGTTTTTGTCATCAATTGTAAATCATTGGTTATTTATTTAAAGGACATCATTATTTATTTCTTTGCTGAATTATTAATTACAATGTAAAAAAAAAAACAAATTATCTATATAGAATTAGCTTATAATTTTATATTTCTGTAAAGTTACATTTTTAATTGTATTTTTGCTTGTAATCTTTAATTGTATATTTATTACTAACAATTGTTAATTGTAAAACTGTATAATGCATTAAGTATTGATTTCTATATTTTATACACGCATGTCATTTAATATTAATATAACATAGTTACTTTTAATGCAATGTCTTCGTCGCCTAAACCGTTCTGGCACTTGGCGGAAATAATTGACTTCTGCCACAGTGGCGACACCTACCACAGATGTAATAGTGTATAGAATGTTGGTGACTTATTAAATAAATAAATATTCTATCGTTTCCCGTGATATCAAGTTTTAGTTAGCCATGGCATTTGGATATATATTTGGCAGTAAGACGGCCGGCCGACGCTAGGTCTCCACTGGACATCTGAACTGCGCTATTAGTGAATTGAATATAAAAACTTACTTTTTCTTAGTCTTAATTTTGTATATTTTCAATATGAATATAATAACTCATTGAACATTTTAAAGAATACTTTTCATTTAGAATTAGAAATTTATTATTATTATCACAAGCGAGATGTTTATGGATTGTATTATTCTATTCAGCTAATTTTTTTCATTAAAAATACATAAATGTTGAGGGCATTACATTTTTTTTGTTTGATAAGCCATCCATATTATTGATGCATTCGAGCCAGCCCCTAGTCATTCAGCATTACAAAGTATAAGAATGACATTACCCAATTTTGAAAAATATTCAACACAAAAACCCTCAAACTAACCAAAAACAAACTATAATTTTTATTATACCCACTTATATAACAGTAAATATATATGTGTGTTGTTATTCATTGAGTGCACCCCAGGTAATTCTATCATCGTTCAGGATACGCAAATTTGAAATCAGACTTCATCACAACAGGTCCGTAAGGATAGAAATATTTGGCAATCCGTGTTTTCTGTCTACCCCGTAAGGGACGGCGTCAGGATATGTAAGTATTTCATCACATACCGACCTTACGAATCCCTCCAAGTGCTCGCACCACAGCAGCAGCTGCAGCGCGACGTGCCGCCGCCCGTAATTGGCGCCCGGCAGCAGGTCGCTGAAGCACTGCCCCCGGAGGCTCTCCAAGAAGGCCTGGTAGTAATGATCCTCTTTAGGCTCTTGCACCTCCCTTTGACGTTGTATCACCCTGTAGCTATCTTCGAAACGCTTTACGAACTGAAAAAAAAGTACATCTATTCAATGACTGTGTTGTTGGTCGTGTTGGATGCAAGCGCGACTGCCGATCGGGAGGTCCTGGGCTCAAATCCCGGGTCCAGTATTATTGGGTTTTTCTAACAAAGATTTTCTAGTACTGACTCGGAGTTTGGATTTGTGCGCGGTGTATGGCAATAGACTCACAATCTATTCCATATTGGGACGTAAAGGATCTGATGAAACATGGGAGTTTACTACACTCCTCTGTCTACCCCTTCGAAGATTACCTCGATCGGCAATATGTTATAATAAACATTTTGGATTAATTGAATAAGCTAACTTCGTCATTACAAGAAACTCTAGTGTTACAGAAAGTGAACTGGCCAGCGTGGCCGCATTAGGTACAATTGAAACTTACTTTCTTCATCAGAGACAACACAAGCTGCCTGAAGTTGGGAGATGGTGAGTTGATGTTGTACTTGAGGAAGTACAGCACGAAATCCAGTTCTTCCGGGGTGAAGACTTCGGTGCTCTTTGGCGACTCCACGACCAGGGACAGCGACAAGATGCGAGTCTGCAGAGAGACTTTGGCATAAGTTTCGGCTCCCTACGTAATAATAGCTGGGCGACCGATAAAAGATTGCTTCATTTGTCGTGTTGGTTGTACGCGCGATTGCCGATCGAGAGGTCCTGGTTTCAAATACCGGGTAGGATACTATTGGATTTTTCTAAATTACATTTTGTAGTAGAAATTTCTAGTAGTGGCTGGTTGTCTGTGTGCCCGGTGTATGGCAATAGGTTCACCATCTATTCCATAACGGGACGTAAACGTAACAGGAGAAACGCGGAAGGGTACTACACTCCTCTGCCGACTTCTTCGGGGATCAAAGGCATGATGTTATGTATAATAAAATGTCCAGTAACGTAAATGGAGCTGAGCGCGCGCACACCTGGTGCTGGCGCTGCGCGGCGGCGCGGCGCGCGGCGCCGGGCGCGCGCGCTCGCGTCACGCTCAGCAGCATGAGCGCGCACTGCAGCTCGTACGGCGTCTCGCCGCCGCCCTTGCACGTTCCTTGTATGACCGGCGCTCTACAACAAAATATACTTTTCCTATTACGGTTGAATAATCGCTATATTCTGATCAGAATTCAACGTCTATGAAATTCTCGCTCTTCAAGAGTTATACGTCATCATCATCATCATGATCATCGTCATCATCAGCCTATCATCAGTCAACTGTTGGACATAGGCCTCCCCAAAGAGCGCCATCGCGCCTGTCCACGGCTTGCCGCATCCAACGTCTGCGTTAGATACGTGTATGGATATATTTTGCAGTATTCTATTGACGGCTTCATTGATCGAGTGATTGCGAGCGTGACTGCTGTTTGAGAGATCGCGAGTTCGAATCCCGAGTCGGGAGCTGCAGCATTTTTCTAACTTAAAATATCTAGTGGTATTATAGCTCGGAGTCTAGATCTGTGCTCACTGATCTGCCTCCTCTTGTTGAGCTGCGTAAAAATCACTAACTCGTTAACGAATAGTGACATAACTAACTACTCTGGTCTGATAGTAGATGACTCTTATTGCACTCTTGAACCTACTCTACTACGATTTTTGGACGCACGTAAAATATACTCACAAATAGTCCATGATTTTCTCATCCAGCTTAATAGCTTTTGTTAACAGAGATTCCAAGATAGCCAGCTCGGCCGTGTCCAACTGGCGGCTGGCCGCGTGCTGCAGGATGGGCGCCACCCAGCACTCGTACGTGACGTCAGCGGGCTCTCGGCTCGCGTGCTTCTGCAGCAGCACCTCGAGCGCCGTCGTCGCCTGATAGAAGTAACTTTTGAGAACACTTAGCTACAGAATTTTTCACATCACATTACAAGTCAATGTTAAGAGAGTCGACATTTATTAGCATAATTAATAAGAGAATAGCAGAAATTAATAATAGATATACCTTGAAAGTTCCAGTTACAAAATATTTTCGGTGAAATTTCGTGTGAAAATAAATTAAAATAGTTTATTTGTATCAATTATTTATTCTTTGGGACATCCTTTTAAGTAAATCTATACATGTGTGAGGATTCCCCGCTCTTCGATATCATACATACATATTATATTGGATTAAATCCTTCTGAGATCGTTTCTGGAACTGATGTAAGTCCCACTCTTTTCGTGTCACTTTACACACACAGCACTGATCAGGTGCGGCTGGACAGTATCCGAGTCTTTCCACTGTCATCAAAGACTAGGGTAAATGGAAATGTTGATGGATGCCGGTGCAGAGCGAAACTAAGCCCATCTTAACCAAATAGGTCATGTGCTGGCCGACGGAGGAGTTAGAAATCTCCGAAACTATGAAAAGAGTGATGAATGTATAAATGCAGGTCTTTGGTATTTGAATACGTAAATATAAGAATACAGGTATTTGGCACTCAGTGCTCTCTGCTTACCCCTTAACGGGTGCTGTTATAATAATAGCCCCCATACAAAGCAAAACAATCTTTATAACACCAAAACCGTATTCATACAGGTGCAAACATACATTTTTTTGCACTCGTACAGTGATGTGGTAACTGCACCTAGCTCGTACGGGACTTGGCGCGATATTATACCTAATAATATTAATAATAGTAAGTTTAAACTCACACTGGCTTGCACGGCTTGGACTCGAAGCTTGTCCAGTACTTGGCACACGATTCCAGGTATTCTCGCTATTACGGTGGAGGCGCCCAGCTCCACCGTCAGGGCGGTGAGGGTCACGTAAAAACTCTTCCGATTCCTGTCCAGGGTATTTAGAGCCGCGAATACATTATCCAGAGCTGAACTGTCACCTGGAAACGAAACTCTTAAGTACAGCAACTAGATTTGATGTCAGAATCCATTGTGTTTACTGCCTCGTTCGTCCAGTGGTTGCAAGTCTGACCGCTGACCGAGAGGCTCCGCGTTCGATCCCTGGGGCGGGCGCTATTGGATTTTTGTAACTTGAAATTCCTAATAGTGGCTCGAAGTCAGAATTTGTGGACAGTGTTTGTATTATTATTACACGTCACATATACAATTAGGACACAGGACACCAAATCTATGATAACCGAACTTGTACGACAAACTGATAGTCTGGAGAATTGTTAGGAAAATGTCTCCGAGGATGACAATTAGCAATATTTCATTAAAATGTAAACTAATTCTGCGAAAGGTCCCCTACGAATCGCCGAAATTTTGACGGTAGCACACAAACGGTGACCACCTATGACCACTTCGAACACAATTGATGTAACTTAGCATGCCACTTCATCAAAATTATACAGAATATGCAACACACCTTCGCCATGCAGCCTGGCGCAATACTTGACCACGTTGCCCAAGGCCTGTGCGCTCAAATGGCGCACGCTGTCCATGTAGTGCTCCAGGTGGGACCACACGTACATCAGTAGAATATCCACCAACTTCGAACCCAGCCGCTTGTCCGTGATCTTGTCCAAGCTCTTGCTTATCTGTACAAGCGTGCGCGTGATGCTCAAGTTGAAGGCCGAATCAGAAGAAGTCCTAGAATTTGGGTGGGCTTATGAGCATTTGTGTTTAAGTTATTTTATTATATATTCTATTTAATAAACGAGCGCGTGTGACTACTTTTATGGGTAAATGAGGCGGCATTTTTTTACAGACGTAAGCTGTGGACAGTCTTATTCATTGTCTACCCCTACGAGAAGCAGACACGACAATATAATGTCAGGAAATTCACAGTATTATAATATCAGGTAATATAATATCAGGAAATTCACAATTCTAAGTACTATGATGGATGAAATGGGGTCTACATAATATTAAAAGCTCTTAATATTATTTTTTAATTTCCAGCGGAAATATCCGAGCATTGGTCCACGGGTGACAACGAACACTGGACATTGATCAATAAAAAGAACAAACCTTTCTCCGATCGCTATGACATTGCCCGTCAGAGCCAATATCGCGGAAGTGCCATCGATGCTTTGGGCTTGCAACTTGCCCGCGGGCACCACGGTCGCCACTGCGGAGTACAGTGAAAGCCTGGATCCATCATTCTCCAAGAAACTGTTCAGCATCTCGTCTTTGTCCGCAGCATTAAGTATCTGTGGATATTTTTTGCAGGATCCATCATCATCAGCGCTTTTATGATGCACTGATGGACAAACGTCTCCTCTCTTATTGTCCTCAATTATTTTTAAATAAGTATGTGCACAACCACATTAAGGAAGATTCGACACGACTTTAACGGCTGCAGTAACTAAAAATCAAACTACATATATGCTTGTATACCTTTTGTGACGCACCAAAAGTATTACTCACATTAACCCAAGAATGGGGACCGTTGTCCAAGGTGTACATCGAAACGTAGACAATGCCGCAAACGGAGATTGTGTCCATCGGCAGGTCCTCGATAAACATCAAATCCTTTAAACTCGACCTTATGTTTATAAACATAGGGGTTATTTTGGCGATGTTATCTGCGGAGACTTTTTGAATTATGTACAGTATGAGGCGTAATATCGAATGAGCCAGATTGAAGATTTCGTTCTTCTCTGTCGGCGACAAAGATGTCATGTCTCTGTAAAGAAAACTTAAGTGTTCAAAACATTGGACTGAGGCTGGAAGTAAATAAACTTTATTAATTCTGTTTACCCTAGGAAGATGTGTTAATGTAACTCCATGGCCTGGTGAGCAAATTAACTATGTATAATTCAATCGTTCACATAAAACCACACACACTCCCAACATACCATACGTCGCACTGACCCCCGTCCCTTCTACTCACCCATTGCCCCACTCCCTCGCGCCCACTCAAGCACCGCGCGCTCTCACGTCTACGTAACTATCACGCGCCCTCCCTTCCTCATTGCCCCTCCTTCTCACCCACTCATTCCTCACTCCACCTCCAGTATTCGCTCAACACACACCCCGCTCAACTCTCAAATAACCCAATCCCAGCCCCACCCACCAATCAACTCCACACTTGTTGCTGGTGAAAATACTTCGGAGAATAACCCAATCCAAAGTTTGCATATTTTTGCTAAAAAGGAGTCAGGATAAGAGTAATAAGATATATTATTCCAAGATATGCAAAATATTTTCTTACTTGAGTGTCTTAACGATAAAACTCAGGGCATTCTTCAAATAATTCGCCAATTCTACTTCAATACTCTTCAGAGCAACAGCCCCCGCGGGGAAATTTTCAACACAACTTGCTACCTTGGTGATAGCATCTGCGTAATCTTCATAGTTCTTGGGTTCGTCCAACATCCAGCTGACTATTTCCTTTGACAGCGCTTTTGAGAACGGTTCGGGAAGCTTGTCGCTCTTTGTTACGTATCTGCGAGTGTAATACTTACGTTTGTGTATTAAGTAACATAGTTTTGTGAAATTTACAAATTATTGATTTGTGCCCCGTGTATGGCAATAGGCTCACAACCTATTCCATGGCGAGACCTAAACGTATCTGGTGAAATGTTTGAGTGTGCACTCCTGTGTACTATCTTCGGGGATTACAGGCCTGATGTTACTTTTTTTGCTTTGCAAGTGTCTATTTGCATTATTACAAGATAGGAGTACGACAAAGTGTATTTTTATCTAGTTATGTAGTAATTTTATAGGATAAAATAATTACGGTCGGTCAATAGACATATTCTATTTTTGTAACTATTATACTTTCCGTTAGGGTTATGCGAGGTATGCAAGGTAAATACTCATTGTCTTCGCATGGTCTACTAGCTTGTGGCCAGATCAAACTCGTTCATCCTGGTATCGCATAAATAAAAAGTATCTGGGCATTCACCCCGGCCGCTAAGATATGAGCAAAACTATAACATGAAAGCTACCTGGCGGACATTTCTGACATACTGATATAGTTGTTTTCGATGTGGGACGAAATATAATCGTTTGTAAATATGCACCTTGTCACAAGACATTTTACTGGATGCTTCACCTCCGCTTGTAAAAAGACAATCACAAGAAACTTTATTGTATCTTCTTCGAGAGAACTGGCAACTGAATTCAAAATCTTTTTCAGTGCCGCCAGTTGCTTCTCTACATTGGTAGCCGCTAAAAATTCTCCTATTTCTTCATTGGCACCTGCAACAACAATGGAAGAAATAATGCATATACATTTCTTATATATTTTAATTTAATCAATACAAAATCAATAATATACAAAAATCTATAATAATTGTATACGAAAAAATCCAAAAAGCTTAAGGGAGATTAAAATAAACTAACATCATGCCCATAATCCCGGAAGAGGCAGGCAGAGGAGTGTGGTACACTGGCAAGTTTTACCAGTTATGTTTCCGTCTCATTATGGAGTAGCTGGCGAGTCTATTGCCATACACCGGTCACAAATCCAGACTCCGAGTCACTACTAGAAAATCTAAGTTAGAAAAATCCAATAGTACCCAGCCCAGGATACAAACTCAGGACCTTTCGATCAGCAGTTGTGCTTGCAAGCAACATGACCATCGAGGCAGTAGTATTAAGGGAGATTAAATGAAAACGAAAAGAAAAAACATTATATTTTTACACTGTAACCACAATCTGTGCATCTCCATATCCTCTAAAAGATCTACCGACATAATTAAAATGTTTTTTTCAGTGTTAATGTAAGGTTTGTTGAGTGGGGTAATTTGTTTTATTCATAATATTTTTGAGCACAGGTTCAGAGGCTATAGGATTTTTATTTTTCTCTTGTTTAATAATGCTTTCTCTGGCTGTTTTCTGTTGGCTTGTCTGGAAGAAATCACTTTTAAGTGATAAGGCTGCCTATTGTTAACAATTGTATTGTCTGTGTACATAGTAATTCTTTTCATATAGTGGTGAAAATGATTAAGAGTTTTCTGTTCTATTCTATTTGCTGGCTTTTGCACCTCCTCAGGAACTGCCCTAGACATTACTCGATTCAATTTTATAAATAATATGTATCTTATTTGTAACACAGCTACTACTAATTTTAGTGTATTACAAAACTAAAACAAATTCATAAATACTTTCATTGCTAACAGGTTAAAGATGTAATATTGAATTAAGGTGGTATATTATAAGTGCAGTCTAGCAAACTGAATGACAAGTCACTTAATAAAAATAATGCCTTAGGATGTGTTCACACATATACATCTGATCGTAAGCTAAGCTTGTGTTATAGTAACGAGACAGAGGATAAAGAACAAAGTTAAAATAATTTATTTACAAAGAATTTACAATCACTTATAGCCTGATAGTGGGCACTGCAAGTTTATTTTTATTTCTAAAATTTAGTTATTAAAGATCACCA
>DVOY01000488.1:0-11372 GCA_018237585.1 Apyrrothrix maculosa | reverse complement strand
AGGTGCGCGCCATGGATTTGAACCCGGCCTCCCGGAGTGAGAGGCTGAATTTCATACCACTAGGCTATCACTGCTGCTAACATTACGATATTTGTTACTAACAAAGAGTGATTTTTAAACTTTGGGGATGATTTTCAGATAACCGATATCAAAATATAAAATTAGCTCTTAAAGTAAAATCTACAGATAATGCTTTCGATCCTAATTTCGTGCTAACCTTATATTGTACATAAAAATAAAAATATCAGCATATTTTAGCATAGCAATGCAGCCAATTCAGCAACATGGTTGACGTGTTTTTACCAAAACTAGATAGACGGACTAAATTAGGAGTACAGGTTAATCTTTTATTTCGGGAAAATATTAACATTTTTTATTGCAAAAAGCGCACATATATTTTGCCTCATTATTATTAAAATATTATAATTGTACCGCAATCGGAGTTTCGTAATTATCCGAGACATTACACTTTTGATGTCTAGTGACCTAAATAGCGGAACTAAAAAGTTGTGACGGTGGGCGGGCATAGCTGTGTCAGTGTCACGGTCAGGTGGCGGATCAGCTAAAGTAGGTAATGAAATCGCTCTTCTTATACGAAACTAAAGGCATTTAAAGTGTTACATTGATAACTTTAGTTATCGATGCCAAATATTCTAGCATCTGAATATATCGACTTTCAATCCATAATAGGTGTACAACGGATATGTGTGATATTTTATACATTGCTATTATTATAAAATAGGGGTGGAGATTTCATAAAATTTTGGATTGAAAAGATTAAAAAAAATTGACTTGTTTTTTTAAGCTTATAAAATTGTTAAAAAAATATTGTTTGTTGAGTTGATATTTATAGCTTATAAAATTGAAAAATGTTGGAATATTAAGGAGAGTGAAGGTATAAAGCGTGAAACAACGGAAATAAAAACGTAAAATACAAATAATGCGTGAAATGGAAGGGTTAATAGATTTTATTGATTTATTTTGATGTACTGTTCATATTCGAATTTTATAAATAATCCAAAATGGCTGCTGGCGTCGTTTGTATTTTTATCTCTAATACAATAATAATCAATATGTGTTTATAAACATTTGTTTTTTTTTTTAATAGAACTTGTACATATAAATATAAATGTTGATTTTCTTTTAAAATATTACAAATAAATTAAGCATAACAACGAGTGAACATTACTTTTGTCCGAGAAATAATCGGAGATGCACCAAAAAAGTTGTACTTCGAAAATATTTCAGTGAACTTACATATATTTCTCAATTTAATTGTTTCAAATTATCTCAAGAAACATAATCAAGCCCATCTAGCATTTCAGCCGGGTTTTTACCTCTAAGAAGAAATTAAATTTTTACAGAAATATAGTACTCGTAAATTGATTTTTAATATCAATACAGATATGTACCTCTTTATATCTCAAACTGTTTTCCTTCGATGCACATATTTCGTCTAGCAGAAATCGGTAATTGAGCGAAAAGGCCACCTCTTGCATGCTACTGCGTATTTCTTGTTGAAACTTATTAATTTCCATGTTTTTTTAGTGTGCCATGAAGTATATTGTATTGTAGCTATATGTAGAAAAGCTTATTACATTTATTATATTATTATTATGTCGATGACGTCACATTCCTTATGAAGTAGAGACAGAACTGTGTTTCAAATTCCTCTGCCCTTACAAATCTGTCATGGTTCTTTCATGTTTACCACAATCTTCATACTAACGCTTATACGAAATACCTCTATAGTAATAAGGCAATAAGAGTTTCCTAAGTGACCTTTGCTCATCTATTTACATTACAATTCACATAAATTCCTGAAGATCGAATGCCGATCGAGAGGTCCTGGGTTCAAATTCCGCTTCGAGTGTTATTGGATTTTCTTAAAATTAGAATTTCTAATAGTAGCTCTTAGTCTAGATTTCTGTACGGCGTATGGCAATAGACTTTACCTATATTGGGACGTAAACGTAACTGGTGAAACGTGGGAGTGTACTATATTCCTCTCCCTACCCCTTCGGGCATTACAGGCGTAATTTTACGGTTTATATTACATTGAAAGTACATACATACTCCAAGGTAACAAAATCGTGTTCAAAATGGCGAAAAATTACGTTTTATCCTGTGCTATTTTAACTGAATAAGAATAAATGCTGTTTTATTTACAATGATCAATTTACTTTGATTTCAAAAAAGGGGTATTACGCGTTCTGAAAAAGACAATATTATTCGTAGCAGTAAATGATGAAAAATTTGGGAGGGGAGGGCCGTTGAATAATTTTTGAGATTCAGTGGGCGATGATTAAAGTTTAACAGGCCATGGTATATGTGGAAGATTGGTAATCATAGATGAATACCTAATTATCATATTGTTTGTACTCTAAACATAAACCGGTTTTCAAATTCTATGTAGTAATGATTTATGGCTTAGATGTGCCCGAAATTGCTTGGCACATGTTATCATTCGACCCACTTTCTTTTTTAGTAGACTGTCTGCGAATTCGACCAATTATTTCGGTCAAGCTATAGTGGATGCTAATTTCATTGGGATTTAAGGTCGTATTCATTTTAATAACATACAATACATACATGAATATTGTCACGTTTATTTCCTATAGAGGTAGGCAGGTATAAGGATTTTCACCTGGTACAGTCTTGGCATATTTCTCGTCTACGTTCATCAAAGTCGCCACACGTGTTCGAAAATATAATACAAAAAATACAAAATACAATACGATAGCAGTCGTAAAATAGAATACTCACACTGGTTCAACATTTTTTTTATGTCACTGATAAATTTATAATTATTTAACCGCTAATCGTTTGAAATAATTGATCAAAATTATTTTTATGTTTATTGCTTGTTATCAAGCTGTTAACAATGTGGATAGATGTCAACGAAATCATAAGGTAAAATGAGAAGTTAATGACAAAGAAAAACATTTTTTTTTAGTTCAATAAATGTCTGTTGATATCACACGATGGATCTTCGTATACAGTACTTACCATCTTAACTGTTACTTAAAAAATCAGTTACCGCTATACAAACGAGTATTTAATTTAAAACTATAGGGAATATTTCATATTAAAAACGATAGGGAATATTTCATATTCACAACAAATCATGCAATATAATAAATTACTTTTTTTTACAAATATAATGTGTAAATCACTTTTCAATTTCAATAACCAAATTAAATAAAGAAAGACACCGCATGTAAAAAAAGGACTAAAACACATTTTTCATTTCAAAACGACGCGCGAAGCAAGCAATTATGAACGGTATGCCTTAAGTTTTAAAGTTTATGTGACGCGCAAAAGTGAAACGAAGTAACTACATTTTAATGACAATCGTAAGTGGATTCATCACTAAATTTCAACAATTCGACGACAAGGAAAAAAATTAATGGATTACAAGATGGCGGCGATTCAATATTCTACACATTAACTAATGAGTATTTCGTTTGCAATATTATTGTTTATTATGCTTTTTGTACAAAAGCTTTCAAACAATGAGGTTTGCTAATGGCTCTTTCGGTGTTCAGGGTTGTCAGCTTATATAGTTTTGTTTCCTATCATGTATCATTGACATGGGATATTTCGCATTTTACATCCGTGATTTGTTTACCCTAACGTATATAAGCGGTTAATGTTTAACCATTGCGGTGCTCATGTCTTCTTAAAGAAAAAATCATATGTTGTTATAAAAACTGAGTAAATGACTGAGGGCACTTAATATTCGTATTCATAGCTGTTCTAGATTACAATAGGTACCGAGACAAATGTCTAGATTCAGAGAAAAATTTGCCTACATATTTTGTTAAACAATGTCTAAACGTTTAAAGTCGTTTGCGAGGTAGTACAATGCATATATCTTTACGCAGTTTAACCTTAATTATATTCTACCTCGATTTCCTAACCCCGTAACATTTTCCTAAAATACTTTCTTAACGATTTTAACGTTACCAGAGTAGCTACGCGATGGATTATTTAGTTTCAGGCTTTTTTTAATTCAGAGAATAGCAAATAAGTAGGCTGCTGTCACCAGAGCTGCAGGAATAGAATTTTTAGTATCAGTGAATTCAGTTAATATTCTTAGTATAACGTAACATCACGTTGTAATCCCCGGAGAGGTACACAGAGGAGTGTAGTGCACTCCCACGTTTCATCCGTTACGCTGACGTCCCATTCGTGAATAGACGGTGAGCCTATTTTCAGTCACCGAGCGCAAGTCCAGACTCCGAACCACTGCTAGAAATTCTTATTGGTAGAAAAGTCCATTAGTACCCGTCCAGGGATTCGAACTTAAGACCTCTCGTTCGGCAGTCGCGTTGCAACCACTGGACCAACGAGGCAGTCATATTTGGAATAATGTTGTGAATAAGATGATTAGTTAGTGTTACTCGTATGTTGGTGATAGCTCTTTTCGAAGTACGGAGAGTACAGTTGCATACATTATTATAATCATATCATCACGTCAGGTCCCTTACGGGGTAGGCATAAATGATCTTGTACCAAATAACTATCCTTATAGACCCGATGTGCTTCACCTACATTCATCAGTCTATCCACTCATGCTGATTTCTGATCTAATATCTGATCATCTATGAGGTTGTGATGGATATTACTATTATTATATATGTGTTTATTCTTATTTTTATCAATGTGATAGTGATTATTACTGTGTATTATATTTACTTTTAATATTGTACTATAGCTTTTCGTACACCTCTGCCCCGTATTTAATGATTTCTTCTCTATTATCCTACCCTAAGGTTGTCTGGTACAAATCGCTTCTTAGCGATAAGACCGCCTTTTGTGTGCTGTCCATTTTCTTCATTCTTCTGTGTATTTGTTTCTTCGTCTTTGGGTGTACAATAAAGAATATTTGTATTTGTAGACCCACCGATCTTGATCCTCGGCATTTACATCCATCAACTTTCTCATTGTAAATCAGTCTCGTCATCCTTTCACGTGCCTTTAATTGTACATGTCGGTTTTAGACATTCAGAAATTAAATCTTTTTTTACCCACTGTACACAGGGTTAATAGTTTAATTACCAGTAAGTTATTTCATCGCGGACATAGGTGGATTGTTTCAATTGCTCATTTATAAATACACTCGTTCCGTTCATTAATCTTCACTTCGAAAAACAATGAAAACAACGCAGCTTTCGGTTATGTAACTTTATATTACATAAATTATGTATGCATTGCGTAAATGCACATTGTTATATTCGCGTTAACTAAAGTTATGTGGATAGAAGGTAATCAAGGTTTAAATACACTTTCTAAGCTACTTGCTCGATTCACTGAGCGTTGGTGGATTTTTGGATTCTTGATTTTATGTTACGAAAATTGCAGCCGGTTACGTAGTTCGTCTTGGATCTACTACTAACTCCTGAAGGTAATTATCTGTATCTTCTTTGGTTACTTCTGCTACCTCTAGAGATTCTGAATTCTATTAACAGTTAAAATTTCGGTGACGGAAGGGATCGTGAGGTATCCTAAGACTTCTCCAATAAACTATCCTCTGAGATCTGTTATGTTTGGCAACTCGTACTACTTCAACTGGCAGAGTATAGCCTTACCCCTCTCGTTCAGAAAGAAGATTCCCTCCCAACGTTGAAACTATAAGAATAGTTGATATCATGACGATGTTACATTCTGATGTTAAATTCTGATAAAAAAAACTGATATGAAGGTTTGGGATTGGGACGATGACCTAAATGCAAATGAAGCTATAATTTTGCAGTATTAATAAAAGGTAACGGTACGACCAATAAACGCTTACACCTCTATTTGGTTATGTGATTTCTTATAAACTATATAGTTTTTAAAACACGGAAAACGTAGACAGAGACGACAGAGAGATTATGTTTTTTTATTGATTAATTATCACTGTCTCATTGGTCTAGTGATTGCAAGGTCGGCTGTTGATTGCGAGATCCTGTGTCCGAATCCCGGGTCGGGTACTATTGGATTTTTCAAACTCAGAATTTATAGTTAAAATTTCTAGTAGTGGCTCGCAGTCAGGATTTGTGCTCGGTGTATGGCAATAGGCTCACCCCTCTTCGGCGATTACAGGTGTGATGGTACATTTTATCTTTCTATTAGTTTTATGTGTATTCTGTAGATTTACCAAACAATTATCTAAACAAAAAAAAACAGTAGCTGTTTTGAAAACCTGTTATATCGTCACAATATATCAAGTGCAAAGTTATAAAAGAATAGAATAATAATCAATTATCTGCTCTTTACGTGTGGATGATACGTTTATTATCTTTGTAAGAACGATATCAATGTAAGGATCCACGTAATTATTACAAAAATATTAGTTAGGAATTACATTTTACATTACACTGAGATTGATAGATGCTTGTCCTAATAGCAATGTGGAGAAAGGGCACTTTTAAGGCAAATCCTTACTTTAAGTTCGTAAACCCTTGTTCAAATAATGGTCTGAGGAAAACTAGCCCTCAGGCGTGTGTAGGCGTGTATCTAAATAAATATAACAAATTGTTATAGAAACGACGTGTGTTTCGGTCTGAAATGTCTCGTTGCTGGTATATATGTATACTTGAGGCGTCACAGCCCTCAACGCGTCCGTGACCCATTTCAAATAGGACGATTGCTAAAAATGACTACAGCCTTACTAACTTTCACCGATGGGATGATTACGTAATAGATAATAGTCCTACTCCCACGTATTTCCAATGATTATTAAGTAACTAAAAGTTTTATTAATAGATAATACTAATCGTCACTAATAGTACAGTCCTACAGTCCTGGTGGAGATTCTTTGCATATTTACATATTTAGGTGAGCAGCAATGACTGCCAAGACCTGTTTATAGTTTCCTAATGTCTTCACATAAAAACTACCTATCTTTTTAAATCCAAAGTGATACGCGGAGCTGCAATAAGATAAAGTTACGGTACTGTCGAAAGTAGTGTTAAAAATCGTACGAGGTAATCAAAGGCACTTTTTGAGTTACAAAAATAATAAAGCTGCAAGTAGCCGTGAGGTAGGAGTGAGCGGATAGTAATAGCCAGCAGTATACTGTACGCGAAGAAATTTCATAGGTCAATGACTGTGTATCTCGCGAATTACTTCCAGCAAAATAGGTTACAGAAAGGTATAGCGTATCTCACCTTGATACTTATTCGTCTTAAGCACGGTACGAAAAAAGCATTATTCCGATCTGAAGTTCTATTCTTTTTATAAAAGCTAATTCAGTGCGAGCTAAATTTGTGAGCTTAACGTTCTGTACAGAATAAAGTTTTTGTAGTTATTGTTAATTTGATAGTTTATCATCACGAGCACTGATTGTTTGAAGAACAGTTGGACACTAGCCAAGATGCAGTCATTATGCAGTCAACGCAACTGAGAGGTACAACACTTTGCGTTGCTCCAATTTACTGATAATATCGGTTTAAGGCCAACAAAAGACTCCGAAGGACGATCGCATCGTTGACCCACCCAGTTGAGCTAAAATAAGGGTTATATAATGTTTAACGTGACTGTAAAGGTCTGCATTGAAACGATAAGTTGAAAAACTAGAATTAATTGTTTGATAAGATTAGTCAGTATACATGGTAAGGTCAAGTGGATACTGCGCAATTTCATCGATCACAACCAATCTTAGATTGACTTAAACTTCTATTTAAGATAGGTCACATGTCTACTGCTCTCCATAGAATTAAGTAGCTTCTCAGTTTAGCGTGTCTGCTTGGCGAATCGATAAACAATTTATACAATACTGACCAATACAACACTACGAATATGATACGAAAGTATTGTATTCCTAGTACTCAGGATATGCGTATATAAATAAAACATATGTCCCTACTTATTATGGGTAATGTAAGCATGAAGATAATTGACACTCAGTGCACTTTGCCTACCTTGTAAGGGACCTGGCGTGATGATATAATTATTGTGAAGTATTCAGACAGTTGAAAAGCACAGGTAGTTCGAGGTTCACAAGGTAGTCTTTATAAGTTACTTACCTCCCAAAACAATGTACTTTGCGACGAAATAATCAAAAGTAATAGAACTGACCCAGTTCCTGTACGTTCTACATACTTCATCTTTTTATTAACTTTCTGGTATTACGGTTATGTAATTCTATGGACATAGAACTTGATTGTTACAACTGAGTTACGTAAGTTGGTGAGCGTGTTGAATAACATAACAATTGTACTATAATCTCCCATTCATTGAGTCTTAGAATAGCCATGTTTTGATATCACGCATTCTAAATAATGCTAGAGAATTAGTTGCTACAAACGTATTCGGTGTAAAGTTAAAAATCACTATTAAGCAGAGACTGATAGTGTTAGGTGCGGTGGTTGTTGCGGGTTTACTGATTCATATCGATTGCAATGTGGTTATGGATAGAATTTTCCTTACTTGGATTAACTTTAAATTAAATACACCCTTCTGGCTTTCGACAAAAATATTTAGAGAATGTATGTCTCGTTGAGTTGAATTTGTTGAGTGTTGTAGTTTTAAATTATCAGTGTAGCCAACGGTGGATGAAAATTTCACGAGGAGACCTACATATCAGAGTTGTAAGTAGTTCCCTGAGGTGTACGATGCCTACCTAGCCGCATTTGGCTAGCGTTGTAGATTATGGTTGTATTCTTCTTATTTTAAAAAATCTATGAAAATTTTAATGGATCATGGATGCAGATGAGGATGAACATAATCAGTGCAAGGGTCAAAATTGACGTGTAGGTAATAATAGAATATTATGGGTTAGATTATAGTAGGTCACATAATTTAGGTGAAAGTGAAAACTTTGTTCAAACTCGGACTGCGGAAGTATCTCCTTCAATTATTTTTTATAAAGGTTAAACACGTCTCATAAACAAGTGGACATGTTTGAGAATGGTTGAAGTTATCCATATTTAATTATGTAGGATGTGATCACCAGTGACCAAGTCCGAATTTTTCCGTTGCTCAGACAACTTGTTATGCAGTCGTTAGCCGTCTAAAAATCTTGTCATATGTTTATAGGTCAAAAGTTTCTGGCGGTGGTTTGACTTTTAACTTGTTTTTTCGTATTCACACCGGGCTAAATTATAAGTCTGCCTCAGTTGTATTTTCAGTCCCGTTTCCAATAGCAGTTAGCGAGTGACTGCCATAGATGACCAAAAATATAAGTGACTATTTACTAGCAGGCGGCCTGCTAGCCCGTTTGTCGTATCCATAAAAAATAACTTTCTCCTTTCACGTATATAATTAAAAATCTAATCAAACGCGCATAAAGTTGTGACGACTTCAATAATTACCGCTTAGAACACTATTGTCGGGACATTAACAATTAAATGTCTATCAATGCCAAGATGTCACGCAAGAGTGTCGTTTCCGCTGCTGCAATTTGATTCTAATGGACATAAAAATAAGGAACATTATACGTTCAGTTATATTTACCTTTATTTTAATTGAAAACCGTGCTCTAGACCTCAATAATCTGAAGATTCAAGGTAAATATCTGACTTTGCTTCTGTATTTTGTTGTAAAGGATTGCAACCTAGCAATGAATGTAGTTGAGATTTTAAGGTCCTACGATGATTCTCAGTTCTCGCTTCTCTGGAGAATGGACTTTGAGGAAGAAATGTAAAACGAAAGCATGCCCACCTTTTTATCCGTCTTTTATTTATAATTTTTTTACCAGCAAAGTATATCCCTTTAGCGCTTGAGTCTTTTCGTAAGAATCATAGGGAGAACGGCAATATACAATGGCCTGTAAACAGAAACTCCAACCGTAATCTGGAAATAAGTATATGATTTTTTCATAAATACAGGCATAAAGAAGAAAAATTAATGGATGAGACGCAAATGGGGATAGATCATCATCGTCTATTTTTTTTTCTTTAATGAACATGGGTATTCAGTCAGAATGAGTAACGTACATCTTGTGCACTGGCTGATCGCATATTGGGACACTACCCATGCCTTCGAAAATTTTATGGAAAATTTTAAATTGTGTAAATTTCTAGCGATGTTTTCCTTCACCGATTTAAAAGTGACATTTAATATTGGAACCGCACATAAATCCATACGGTCTGAGGAGCAGTTAAATGTTAAAATTTGTGACAAATCGAAGAGCCATTGAAGAGTACAGTTAGGTAATTACAAAAAAAGTATTAATCGACACACCGGATATACGTACCTTTTGCTTCTACGGTTTGTTGCAAGACTTTTAGGTCGAGTTACCGGTTCCAAAACTATCTGCGTTAAATGAAGTGTAAATAGGTAAAAAAACTGTAAACCAATAGACGATAGTGTCAGCAGATTTTGTTTACAAAATTTGTTAGTGAAAATATATTGTGACATTTTATAATGAGATGATATTTATGCATTGAGAAATTATTAACATATTATTAGATTTCAACAACATAAAGTCATACATAGGTTTTCCCTTATCGGCGTCACTCTTCCCGGTCCTACCCTCTATGAATCTAGCAGTACCCCTTAGTATCGAGTCCCCAGTACCGAGTCTAATAATAGCCTAAGGATAATGCAATTCATTTGTTATATTCTAGTAGGTATATTGAATTTCATAGATAGACACATTAGGAAGTGGAATTTCTCTTGTTAACTCACCCTCTCTCCCTTCCTCACCTGTAAGTTCATCTCTCTCTTTTTAAGCTCCAATTAAATCCAAACCTTCATCTCCTAGATGTAAATAGTGTCCAAAGTAATGGTTGGCAAAAAATCTGAATGCTTCACGATTAAAACGTATCGGCAGCGACGATAAAACCATGTACGAGTACATGGTAGTCCTTGATATTGTAATAGTTACCTATCGACATGCGCGAGTAACAAAGTTTATAATTGATGTTTCTGTGCGTCATATATTTCATTATACATTTAATAGCCCATCATAATTGCGATGCATAATTTCACTTAAATATGTTACATCGTCAGGTACCTGTTAATATACTCGTATATTAAATACATAATATGTAGAACGACAAAAGTAATATAGAAAAACGTAAAATCACGCTTGTAATCCCCGAAGAGGTAGGCAGAACATTATAGTACACTCCCACGTTTCATCAGTTATGTTTTCGTCCAACTGTGGAATAAAGGGTGGGCCTAGTGCCACACACCGGGCGTAAATCTAGACTCTGAGCCACTACTGGGAATGTTAGTTAGAAATTCTACGTTAGAAAATCTAATAGTAACCGACCTGGTATTGGAATCCAGGATTTATCGATCGGCGTCGCGCTTGCAAACATTCGATCAACAAGGCAATCAGCGATCGAACGAATCTTATCTTATCTTACTAATATTATAAATGCAAAAGTTTGTTAGTATGGATGAGTGTTTGTTAGTCTTTCACGAAAAAACTA
>DVOY01000487.1:0-11379 GCA_018237585.1 Apyrrothrix maculosa | reverse complement strand
TGCTATCAGTCTATATGCAGAGTATAAGCGGAAAGTTCAAAGCTTACAATCCTGAGACGGAAAGTAGAACTAATGGTTCTGGTACATGTTCTTCGCCTCAGAAGAGAAAAATAAGTCTCGCAAGCAGGTCAATTAAAGACACAAAGATAGAAACAGACTGTTAAATGAACCATATTATGCTTAAGAATAACTAGAAGTGATATGTGTTTAAAAACGTTTAAATAGCAATGGTATTATTTAACTATTTTATAAGAACGTAAAAACGTAACCTCACGCCTGTAATCCCCGAAGAGGTAGGCAGAGGAGTGTAATAAATTCCAACGTTTCATTAGTCACCTTAAGTCCTATTAAGTCCCATCATAGAATAGGTGATGAGCCTATTGTCATATACCGGGTCCAGACTCCAGAATCAAGACTCCGAGTCACTACGAAAAATTTGATTTAGACATTCTAGTTAGAAAAATCTAATTGTACTAGACCCGGGCTTCGAACCCCAGACCTCTCGAGTCAAGACCGACCGAGACGAGCTTCGAGCCAGGCAATCGCACTTGCATCTAATTGACCAACGATTCAGTCATTATTACATATTATTGTCGACTCGGTGATCGAGATGATTGTAAGCGGGACTACTAATCAAAAGATCCTGGATTCGATTCCCAGGTCGGGCAAAGCATTATTGAGTTTTTATAACTTCACAATTCCCAGTGGTAGCACAAAGTCTGGATTTGTGCTCGGTGTGTGGCAACCGGCATGGCATGTGGCATTCCGAGGTGAGACTTGGTAACAAAACTGGTGAATCATGGGAGTGTAAAACTGCCTACCCTTCGGCGAAATACAAGCGTGATGTTATGTTATATGTATATTGTCTAATAGAAGCGTATCCCTTCATATTCGCAGCAATACTAAATATTTCACCCCGTTGCTTCATTGCGAATTAATGAAGGTCAAAGTACAGACACGGTCTCTTGAACTGTCTGTAAACATGACACGAATGTATATAAAGTATCGGTGAATATCAGTCATGTTACGTGATTTAATAAAGCTTAAGAGAGGGCTTATTAACTGAATTTTAATAAAATTAAATGAATATTTCTTCGCAATAATTTACGAATATAGTGTATGAGGGTGTACACATTTTGTGTTTTCCACATGGTTGTAAAAGAGCTTTGAATTCTAAGGGAGTAGCGCTGGATATAGATGGATGAACACTGAAATATGAGCGAAACCCTTGCATCTTTTTGTATACACTCATTTAAAGCACGTGTAAGATATTCAAGGTAATGTTGTTGATTCTTATATTTTGCTTTGACGAGTGAAGTTAGCGATGGATATCGATAATTATTAAATGTATATTATTTATTGTATCACCACAATGGGTTCTGTACTGGGTAGGCAGAGAGCACCCACTCCCAAATACGTCTATCCTTACAGACCTGAGATACTTTTTCTTAGTTCATCGTTTTATTATCTCTTTCTGAGACTGAGACTCGTTTCTGAGACTTCTGACTTCCTCATGAATAAGGATTTTTAAATAAATACATATACACATCTTTGTATGCATGTATAAGGAAAGCGTGGGAGATATAGAAATTCTAAAGTTTACTCCATAAAGGCGATTGCACACGAAACATATGTAGGCTATGTATACATAACATACACGCTGTGCGTGCTTGCAAATGTATACACAATTTGACATAACCCAACGGCGAGTGTTGGCTGTCTGCTATACGGTTACGCAGTTGTAACTTTATTACGGCCGTTTTACGAGGAACCCAATCGATTCGTCTAGCCCGTCCGCGCTGACCAGCGTGACCTAAAAACTTCAGGAGCCTGGAATTATTCGGGGAATATTTCAGGGCGTTCTCGCATTATTGCGTCTAGAATTACGTCGTCGTAGAGTCTCCTCGCTATGCTGTTCCGCCGCTCGGAAGCACGTGTTGGTAATGAACGGTGACGGATAGATATATTTGTGCTACGCAGTTAGAGTTTTTCTTTGGGCTCTTTTTCAGTCTATCGTACCTGAATATACTGAGTACCTAATGCTGGTGACAGCGCTATTTTGTGTCTTTTGTTTTTACAGTAGGTACACTCAGTGTATGCATAAAAACTTTATTTAGTTATTTTTATTTAAATTAATCTTATATACATCTTAAACTAAAGCGTACTTAATGCCTAATGGTGATCTTTCCCAGTCGACGTTGAGTATTGAGAATGAGTTAATATTACATTGAAATTATATATTAATTCTCAATAATATAATATTACATTGAAATCGTATTTGTGTATCTCCGTATCTATTTCATTACTATGTATCGGAATTCCGTTGGTATTAACTATCCAATCTTTATAATAAACTGATGTAATTAGTTCAACAAAAATGTACAATTCAATCAGATGTAACACATAATCCGATCTAACATTAATCTTGCAGAGATCTTATCTCTGAAGAAATGTATCTAAGACACTTCTGTAAATACTAAACACCCAAACACGTTGGGCTGCTGTCTGTCTACCCAGACGCCCCGGCGCCGCCCAAGGCTGTCTGCGACAACTAAAGGTTAAGGACTGGCTTGGGCGGCCTAATATTGACTAGTTATCGCATCTGACACGCCCCGGTGGATATGTGTTTTATTTACATTCAGTATTTCAGCGATCACACCCGTCGCTCACCGTTTGTATGACATAATTTAACATTTCTAACAAACTGTATGCAGTATGGATTTTGCATTGATACATTTTGGTCAAATTTCGTATAAACGGCTTATTCAGATTAAAGTATATTTGATCAAGTTCAAGCTGCATCGTCTTTTATTTATTAAAATCGTTTAAAATATGATACAAAATTTAAGTTATAGAGAAAAAAATATTAGTTCATATTTTTCTTTTTATATAAGTTGCGGACATATTTCGAAAAGAAATGGTACTTAGTTATAGGAAGCAATTATCTTTCTAATTTGTGCTCTTCTTATGAGATGAATTCCCAAAATTTAGTAAAATATAACACTTAACGAAGGGGTTATTATAAACTCCATGATATAAAAGTAATTTTAGCTGTTAAAGTTAAATAATATTATTGATAATTGATAATACATGTATTTTTTTTTGCAAAACTAAATAATGATTGTAGATTACAAATGTTTAAACTTTATTTAAACAATTAAGGGGCACAGATAAAAATCAAAAATAGACAATAAAGTGCGAAGAGGTTTCAAAGTCTATGTGCTTTGGCTGTCCCTTTCTGTAGATGTCCAGTAGATTACTGTCTAACTGAGGTTAGCCACAAAAAATAACACGTGAATTCCCACAATAGCAGGAACAGTTATTAACTCGCAACACAGAAGCTGACGTCACAGATAAGCAATAAGCAGGATGAGTGACAGCTCGAAGAAGTTTTTTTCCGTTTGTAACCGATACAACGGGGCGAGACTGGTTTTACGAGCTTCGTTTACGATATTTTTATATATCGCCAACATCGTTACTGCTTGGATAATGATAAAAGACATCAACAGACATTATTTTTCAATATTGATTTTAATAACATATGAACACAGCGCTCCCGGCTCTGTGGAGCCGGCGTTCCATAAACTATTAAGTGTATTAAGCAATTACGATTTTAATTTGAGACCGATAAATATATTTAAAGAGCTTTTTCCTATTACACAAAGTTGATATTATTAGGTAAAATTTTGAAGATTTGAGAAATGTTTTATGAAGTTACTAGGCTTAAACTCCTCTGCCTACCCCTTCGGGGATTACAGCCGTGAAGTTACGTACTAGGTTTAGCTGATGAATCCAATATAATCCAGTACTAAAGGTACATCTCATAGTAAATTAGCTTGCAAGCCTTTTTAAGTCCCACTAATAAGCACGGACATGTTTCTTACCGCGAGGTTCGCCTCGCTGTTACATTGCGGGTAGGAGAGACGGGGGATCTTTGGTGCGAAGATAACGGTTCTTGGCCCACCCGTGCGGCCGATGTTTTTAAACAGTCATTAAGGCCTTCGACGAGTCTTAACGGTTATTATGTAAAGAAAACACCCGAGTTCGAGGGTTCATTGTGTGCTGTATAGAACGGAAATATGCTTGATAATTTTGCTATAGAGTTTACTCACACCAGTGCCAACCAAGCTTAGCGTTGATTAATCACACAGATCGCTTGTAATCTGTTATCGCGTCCGGTTTACAAGCGCTTTTGAGTAATGTAACTTAAAATATATTAAAATATTACTAGTCTATATAGTCTATTGTCATACACCGTCTACCGCGCTGGCCAAGTGCGGGTTGGCAGACTTCACACAAAATATTAACTTAATAAAAAAAAAACTGCCGTTCCAATAAATCCGACTAGATATATTTTGTTTCTTTTGTCTATATGACTATCTGCCTCGTTGGTCCTGTTGGTTGAAAGCGCGACTGGCGATCGAGAGGTCCTAGGTTCAAATACCGGGCCGAGTACCGTTGGATTTTTCTAAAATTAGAATTTGTAGTAGTGGCTCGGAATCTGGATTAGTGCCACGTGTATTGTAAGAGACTCACCACCTATTTCATTTTGGGACGTAGACGTAACTGGTGAAATGTGGGAGTGTACTACACTCTTCTGCCTACCTCTTTGGGGATTACAGGAGTGATGTAATGTAACTTAAAATCATAAAAATGTTACTGTAATAAAAAAAACACTACTGTTCAAATAAATACTACTAGAGATATTTTATTTCTCTCGTATATATGAAATAATATGAATACATATTTTTATAAAGGTCATGCTGAATAAATTTTGTTTTGCCGTAAATTCTTTAATCGTTTGAAAAAACTAAATGTATTCTATGAAAATATCGTTGAAATATTTGGAGAAAGTAAGAATTTTGACAGTTGCTGGAACAGTTTCCCGGTCTTTAGGGGATGAGGTTCTTATTACACAGATCGTATGACTGGATCTTTGGTGCAGTGGTTAATGAGACTGATTGTTATGCCGGAAATCGTGGGTTCGATTTCCACCCAAAATAAATATTTGTATTACGAGCATATTTCTTCTGAGTTTGGGAATAAAAAATATTTATATATGTATATGTTTTTTTGTAGTTTATCAGCCGTCTGGTTACCATAACACAAGCTCGCTTGATGCTTACTTTGGGATCAAGTGGCCGTGTGTAGAGATGACCCGACACATTATTATTACAGGTCTATTGGCCCTTGTGTATTCAATTTGGGGAAAAAATTAATTTTATAATCAGACGGTGAACATTTTTATATTTTTGAATCTATAAATACGTATTCACTTCAGTATTACTGGGAGTGTATTACACTCCTCTGCCTACCTCTTTGGGGATTAAAGGCGTGATGTAACCTGTTACATATGATAGATAAGCGTTTGGTCGTGACTCCACCTAACGGAAAGCTCAGATGCTTTCTAAGGTGGACCAAGGACGCCTAGAAAAAGTGTCTTAAGTTATATTTACCCGGAAACAGCCTCCGTAGTAACTTTCAGTGCGCGTCCTTTCATTAGGTTATACTGCATAAATTAATGATCAAAGTCATCATTATATTAAGTGCAAGTTTTACATGAGTACGGGTTTCTATTTCTATCGAATCCGCCTACTAACAGTCTCTTTGAAGGGTGGGCGCTTGTTGCCATATAAGTCTTTATCTTGTCGTGCTGATAATAACAGGTGTGAAATTATATATAGATATGATAGTAAAAATGCGCAGAGATTGTAAATATTTTTCATTCAATAATTAACAGTATGATAATTGAATGAACTCATAATATTATACATACATACTCTTAGACATGAAATCTTCAGTAGCGTTTGAACTAACAAATTTAACAGAAATAAATCAGTTTCATTTTGATCACTGCTGGACGTCTAGAAAAGTTAAATATTGGTCTACACTGAAATGTGAATTTGAAAAATGACGTTATATAGCGAATATGATTTAATCCAGTCTCCTTGAGTTTATACAATCCCGCTATCTGCGGCTGCATGTAATGGGAACGAGGTTAATTACCGCTACGAAGTTTGTATAACAGTTTATACAACAGATAAACTTTTTAACAACGCTATTTATAACTGTTTTTTATCTGTAACCATTTGGCTTTGGAACTGTGTTAGCCTTTGGGTTTTGTCAACACCATTTTCTTGATATTTCTTAGTATTAATATCCCTTTATCTATATAAACAAATTACTTATATCTATATAAAAAATAGAGGTCTGTCGTTGTGCGCGCAAAAAGTACTGGATAGATTACATTTTTTTTTTACTTCTTAACACTTGGCCTTTATACTAAGATAAAAACTTAACGTAGTAACACCACGCCTCTAATACCCGAAGAGGCGGGCAGAGGAGTGCAGTATATTCCCACGGTTCGTTTATTTACTTATTTATTTATATTCACACCAACAGCACAACCCACAATACTTTACGAGAGGCTATGAATAATGTCGTATACAGGCAGATGTTTATGCCAATTGCAGGCAAAAACAGTTTTCGCTTATTATTAATACAACTTGAGTTACTAACAAGAACTGATTTGTTTAATAATTTCATTTTTGATATTAAGCAACGAGTTACAAAACACATCAACATTTTAGCAAACAGCTGGTTTTATTTGGGGCATATCGTTTTACTAAAAGTGTTGAGGCGGTTTTAAGTGGGTATTGTAACATATTTACACAAGATTTTTCACGAGCCTGTGTCGCCTGTGTCGCACGCGTGTATCGTATCGTTCCAAAACTATTAACCCCCTTACAGGCACAATCATTCATAAAAGCCATAAAGAAAACCCACTTGGCCGGCAAAAAATCATTGGAAAATAAATAAAGCAGCACTCAACAGTCGTAAGATAATGCCAAATCGGTCAAAGGAATGCTTTAAGTTTTGGAAAAATAAGACGACGTTATGGCTTTCACTCATCAAAAGCTTTAAGCGATAAGCGAAAGACAAAAAGTTACGAAAAGATTCACACGAAAAGTACTGTCTTGCTTAAGAAAAGATTCTTAAGTGTAAAAAGCTATCAGTCAAAATCAACAGATGATTAAAACATTTCTGGAATTTTCGGTTTATTGGTGAACGGGTAATTTGTGATACTGAGGGGCCATGGACAGCATTACGGTGTTCGCCTATATATTGATGATATGTTGAATATATTCAGATTTTACACATTTTATAAACGTAATAATAGGGGCTAAAAGAAATGCACAGATACATAATTTGATTAAATTCGAATTATTAAAATTTTCGTGTGTATTAATTGTTAGTAATGCATTGATTAATATTCGGTACGTTCTGTCTGCATTTTAACGGATCTGGCGTGAAAATTTTATAATAATGATAATAGTAACGATAAGTTATTTGAATATATGTTCCTATATATGTACATTTAAGAATTTAGAATAATAGATCTCATGATGCCACTAATTGTGTACTTAATTTCACGTATGTTATGGAGTACCACACTTCTCTGCCTACCGCTTCGGGGATTAGGCGGGATGTTACCTTTTTTTTCATTATATGGAAAATCAACTCCACGAAGAGTGGCTATTTAGTCGACGGTCGCTTCCAGAAGCGATTCCATTTTGAATCATAGGAACATCTGTCTGCTAGCATGTCGCTGATTTCATCATTGAAAACGTGACTGAAACGTGAAAATGATCATCAGTTATTACGATATAAATAGATGTGGCTATTCGCAACGAATTGGTGTTCGCATTTAAAACAATTTCACTATTCCTAAAAATATCTTGCAAAGCATTGTTTCCGCGATGTATTTTTTTTTGTTTTTTTCGCCGCCCGTTTCCAGTAGACCAAGTCCCTTAACCCTGCATACCATGTACGTGCAGTCTGAGAGCTTGCCAAAGAGGGTGGAGGGAGAAACACTATGAAGTTGAAATTGCATGCATCCGTAGGGTTGGTTACATCCTTTTTATTGCGTTTCTTTAGAAATGTACCCATTCAATTCCTTTGCACTTTTAAATTTAAAATAAATGGATATTAGTGATCGGTAGAGAATTAAAGCGGTTATGAAATGAATATTAATGTAATTAAATCGTTTTATAATCGAGTTTCATATAAACACATATTTTAAAAGTCGATCATAGTTTCTGTCTCTCTACTATCTAACGAAACAAAAAAAAAACAATCTTTCTAACAATTCTCTATCATGCCCAACTTATGTCCACATCCCCAGAATGGCTATAACGCGGTTCAAAAAATTCACTAACGATCTTCTCTGCTAACTTTAATACGATTGTATATTCAGATCCGTTGTATAATGCTATAGGTATATAATCATTAAATGACCTACAGCATTTATTATAATTAATAACCATGTGTAAATACCGGTGGATCTATGAATTATCTAGGGAAATGGATATTAAATATAACAAAATATTTACCACTAAAGTAAATAATGCCATTTGTTCATCCGTAAGGGTAAGTAAACGAAACGATTCAAATTATTAGGTACTGTTCAGACCACTGTATATTACCTCAATTATTACTTAAAATATTTATTGTGATGAAAAATGAAACAAAAAAGTTTGATTGCATTTAATTCAATTTATACTAAAGTATAGATTTCGACGTGGAAGCAACATTGAGCAATAATAATAATAATAATAATTCCTTATTGCGATAACAAGAAGAAATTACAAAACCAAGTGGCAAGAGTCTTCTTGTAAATAGATAATTACTTCTAAATACATTTCTAAAAGACGACTTGTACAACTAATCAAACATTGCTTAAAGATAGTCGATTTTATGCAATAAAGTTTTATTTGATTTCATTACACAATATGTGGCATTTATTATTTGTGCGTATAATTAATTTATTTATATTCATTTCAATGTTTTGTTTCTTCATTGATAGATTATTATTTATGAATTATTTTTAAAAGTCATATTCCTTATCAATTCAAACAGTTGTGATCCGTTTAAAATTCGATAAAATGTTCCACAACGAATACAGATGCCTTTTGACATTCAATACAAATTTACGTGCGAAATCGCAAACTCATTGGCAAATTCCTTAACAGACCTTGTAAGCGAATAGGTCATTTTACAATACAATATTGTAGCACCCTAATTTGCAACAAGAAAAATAAAATCCTTAAAAAAATACTAGAGTGTGATTGGAGGCCCTCTCGCTCTAGTAGCGATTATATGCATCGCAGAAAAGCAATTATGTAAAGTAATTCACGCACATACAAAGTAAATATTTTATGGATATTCATTATTTGCTTCTACACCGAGGTAGTCAGGTAGTGCTCCCGTATACGGCGAAACTTGTTCAATACTATCGGGAACATTGGCAATGCGAACGACTAGTGCGCCGAATGTATATTTCACATGGCCGGATATGGAATCGTCTAATGGCATTACGTGCTGATAAAAACTGTATCTCCCTTGATTGTTGTTAATGTTACCTCGTTTATCGAAAATTGTGTAATAATCATAAAACCTTTTATTGTCTCACTGTTGGACGCGTTACTCTTCGCGTTAATTGACAAGGCTTAAGTTCATCAGAGTTGACAGACTTGATGACATACATTACCTTGAAGATATTATACAAACGTCTAAGCTGTGCAGGTGATACAATGATGTTTTTGTTCATTGTTATATCAGATTGCAACTAAAATGTTTTTATTATAACAAACAAGGCTGTTGTTTGAACTACAGTTGCCTTACTGCGTCGAAGCGTGTAAAAAGGAAAATTTAAAAGAACAGTATGAATAACATAAAAAGAATACGAATGACGTCAGCAATTCTCGACAAAACCCCAAAAGCATATTCGACAAACGGCTAAAATTCCGCAACGCATATTTCACACCCATAAATTCGGTCTCGAATTTATTTTACGACCGTAACGTCACCAGAACTGACCTCAGGGCTATAAAAATATTTTTTTTCAGCTATAATTCTCCCGCGCGACAGCCCTGCATTCGCTGGGAATCTGCAATGGCACTGCATTATTGCAAATTTAATGGCCTCCTAAACAAACGGGTTGATGGTTTTGTGTCGTCTGTCGCCACTCTGTTACGACTGAGGCTCGCGATCGTCCGTCCCGTTTTGACAAAGTCAGCTCGTTGGCGCCAACAAATCTAAAGCGTTTTTATAAAGACCTTACAAGCAAATACTTTGATGGGCCGTACATTGAAGTCGACGTACGAAAAATTCTTTACAGTAAACCCAAATGTAAATTCTTGTGAGGATTCTAGAAAAATCTTTTGGACGAGAATGTTGAAGATGTTGTTACTGTAACGCGTTAATAAATCCAGCACTATACAAACCTGATCTCATGTTAGGTATTACTGTAATTCTTTCTGATATGAATAAAATTCATCACTGTAGGGTAAGTGATGAATTTTATCTCCAATAGTTCAATGGGACTAGTAAAGCATCTCACAATTTCCGTTAACACCTATTTTTAATTCGATTCTGATAATATTATCTCCAGTATTCAACGATCACTCAATAATATTAAGATTTGTCACTTTTAATCTCAGTTCGTATTGTAAGAATTTAAAAGCGTTGTGCCAACGCCCGTATACATTTAAATAATATTCTTAAGTATAGTTTAAGGTGAGAAATATTACCACTCGAAGGTGGAGTTTAGACGCAATACTTGTTGTATGCTTGTTCACTCATGGGACGTGTAACGATTTATAAAAATTATAATACATTTTATATGTGACATTACGTTTATTCCATTAGTTTGTATTTCATTTGGCAGTGGAATATTGATCACAATACTTTAACTAGACTCCATGAGTCAAACTAGTCCAAACATAACGATAATATTTAGAATAATATGGACCTTTTTGATAAACATGTAGCTATATATTGACGCCCCCTGCTTAAGTTTAATCAAGCATTAAAGTAATGTATATTTCGATATCGAAGTTCAATAAAAAGTCTGATCATTCTTATTTCATGTATTTTACTACCATGTTTTCGGAAGATAATTTACAATGTAATTCGATATAATCTCTGTCCATATCTGTCTCGTAACTGTCAATTATTGTCAGCGTTATCCTTAGTTTAGTCTGTGTCAATTAGTAATTAGGGCTGTCACACGAAAATTTCAGCTAATTATCAAACGACGCACGTAGAAGCTTACAAAATAATAAACATTAAGAATAAATTAACTAACGTGACAGTTATAACACACAGAGTGTACTTTAAGAATTTTATAAAAGTACCAAAATTTGGATTGGATTTTTCTAACTTAGATTTTTAGTAGATATTTCTAGTAATGGCTCGGAGGCCGATGTGCCCGGTGTATGGCAATAGAGTCACCACCTATTCAATAATGGGACGTAAACGTTGATGAAGCGTGGGATTCTACTACCTACCTCTGCCTAACTCTTCGGAGATTTCAGG
>DVOY01000486.1:0-11382 GCA_018237585.1 Apyrrothrix maculosa | reverse complement strand
TATTAAATTTAGGGGACATTATTAAGGTTTTTTCTTAAGTTCCCTTCCATGCCTTTGAGACGATTGAATCACACTAGGTGATGTTTTATTTTCATCACATTAAAAATACCTATTCATTATTATGCATTAAATAGTGGTGTCTTGTTCTATGATGTGAAACAAAAACATCAATGAATGGTGGTGAAACACGGGAGTAAACTACGCTCCTCTGCCTACCTCTTCGGGGACTGTAGGCGTGATGTTACGTAACGTTATCATTTAACGGTACAATAGGTACACCATAGAAATATGTTGATGAAACCAAGTACAGTTCAATGGGTTATTAAGTACCATCCATACATTATCACGATCATTATCATGTTCGTTATCACTGCGTCGTCGGTTGAGTGGTTGCGAGCCCGAGTGCTAATCGTTAGGTCCTGGGATTGATTTCCGGTTCGGGTACTATTAGATTTCTTTAAGTTGAAATTTCTAGTTTTGGTTCGTAATATGAGTATGTGCCCGGTGTATGGCAACAGGCTCTCTACTTATTCCATGGTGAGATGTAAACGTACAGGTGAAACGTGGGAGTGTACAACATTCTTCTGCCTGCCCGTTTGGGGATTACGGGCGTGATATTGCAGATTATCACCCATCTGCAGCATCGCCATCAGGCTCTGTCTTCAGTTTGCTTTATAAAATTTCTGAGTACATCCTTTCGAAAATTTTATACTGAGTATTTAATTACTTTTTTAAATCAAGATGTCTTTATACCGTGTAATGAGTTAAACAGATGCTTGAAATATATTGCCGTATAAACTTTTTCTACTTGTTGGTATTTATTTGAACGAACTAAAAGTATAAAATATTTCTTAGTACTTGTCTACAAGAATGGTAACAAAAAAGCATTGTAAGTAATTATTTTTAATTCAACTTTTAAAATGTAAATAAGTGTTGATTAACTTGCGTGTAGGTGTCTCTACATAGAGAAAAAATATTTTTCTTTTGCGAGAAAAATAACCACGTCGTGTGACAAAATATTTTTGTATTACTAGTTTGACGAGAGAAATTATTGATAAAAGCCTTGCTTTCAATGAGGAGGAAATAACTCGACAATTAAGTATGAAGTATTAGTGGGCTCCACAATGGCGACAATTTTTTGTGATCCATTCAGGTAGAGTATTAAACAAAGCGTATTTAATACCTATAAACCTCATATAAGTACATAATATTTTTATGTATTGCAAGAAATTATGTAATATGGCAATGAATGTACATTATTTTTGTGTCTTGATTTAATATGATTACATATACATTGACATTTTAAATTAATAATTAATTGTTATTTAGGTATCGCTGTTAGCTCGCTCTATACGTTACTCAGCAGGATGTTTATAAATATTTTCAGCAATAAAGTAAACTTAACATCACGCCTGTAATTCCCGAAGAGTTAAGCAGAGGAAAGTTATACACTCCCACGGTTCACCAGTTACGTTTGCGTCCCAACATGCAATAGATGGTGAGTCTATTTCTAATAAAGCATTTATAAAAAAATATCCTATTGGTACACATAAATAAAATTCCATCTACAATTAGGTAATTACCAATTTTTTCATGTAGCCGTACGTACCATACATTTTAAAGCAAGTAATCACTTATATTTAAAAATATAGAAATGACGTTTCTTTTTTTTTGGAAGAGAGTAATGAATGTATAGACATCAGCCGCAAGTGGCCGCTGCGGATTACGGACATCTGCAACTGACTTCGAATAGGACTATAGTAATGACATCGTTATATTAACTGATTTGGTTAATGTTAAGAACTGTTGAATAAGGACTATTAGTAACGTTGGTCTAGTTTGTACTTTTAATGTAAGGGCAATTTGGCTATTTGACGTATTTCAAGTTGATGAGTTACTAATCCGAAAGATGGCCTGCAGTGTACACGTGGACCGAAAACTATATTTTTTTAGACTTAAAGGTCAATTGATTTGTTGTTTGATTATCCAGTAACCTTGATAGTCTTCAAAGTTTTCTTCTGAATGAGAATTATTACTGAATCATCGGTAAACATAAAAAGTTAAGTCCAATATGGGCGTAGCATTTCGTATTATGTAACCTCTATACTATATATAAAAATAAAGTGACGAATTGTTGGAAAAAGTCTTTTATTTAAGGTTTTACATATATATATATATATTACATACAAAATTTTTACAAATACAATTCAAACATTTACACAAGAGAAGTCCATAAAAATTGTACATATTTTCTAGTTTTGTAATCTTCCTCATATTTCGACAAGCAGCGGAAATTTGAAAGAACTGTAAAATAGGAACGATCCGAACAAAACCTTGAAACTGAATATTACAGCAATAACCAATACGGTTCTAGTGGAAGTTAAAACATTAAATTTTTATTTGTTGCATGGAAAAAAAATTCACAGCAGACCATACGGATTACATGGAAATCTAATATAAAAATGATTTTAATTCACTTAATCAGAAAGAAACCATTCACTTTCATTATTTACTACCATTTCAGTTATACAAAAAAAAAAGTAATATTTTCATTGTCAATGATAAAATCGAAGATAAGTACTGCAAAATATATTTCGCAATGAGTTCCAAAGCGAGCCACGGCAGTGGCTTGTTACTTTGGATACAAGTTGTTACTTTGGATACAAGTTGTTATAACGCGGTTGTAAACACGCGTGACGACGTGATATCACGTCATCAGCACGCGAGCCCGCGGTGACTCCCTCCGTCCGTCCATGAAACAATAAATCTGCCATTCCACACTCACCCAGCCACTGGCAAATTAAAAATATCTTCGACTGAACATGAAACATGTTCGATAGCCATGCTTTTGACCTTGTTACGGCTAATAATAGCGCTGCGATATATCACGCAATATATGTGCTGTGTTGTATTATTATTGATAATTTGTATTTTACTAAGTTTTTGCAAGTATTACACTCGAACGTCAAGATCGAGGCGCATCATGACCCGGTTTCATCGAGAACGAGATGTTATAACGCGTTTGTAAATACGCGTTACGACGCGATATCACGTCACCGCGCACGCGAAACTGCGATGACTCCTTCCGTCCGCCTCTGGAACAATAAATCTGCCATCCCACACTCACCCAGCCAACTTAAAAATATTATCGTTGATTGAACTTTTGATTTTTCATTATATATTAATCAGCAACTATAAAATCGAAATATTTGTGGCATGATTTCATGTCTTTTCGCTTCTGTTCTGGCTAAATTGTATCTGTTATGTAATTACCACTGTCTTTTTTATTAATGTTTTATGCGTTCTTATAATTAATTCCAGTAGTACTGCTCACCTGCTGACTGCCTCGTTGGTCGTGTTGGATGCAAACGCGACTGCCGATCGAGAGGTCCTGGGCTTAAATCCCTGGTCGAGTACTTTTGGATTCTTCTAAAAAAATTAGAATTTCTGGTAGTGGCTCGGAGTCTGGATTTGCGCCCGGTGTATGGCAATAGACTCTATATTGAGACGTAAACGTAACTAGTGAAACGTTGGAGTGTACTGCACTCCTCTGCCTACCTCTTCGGGGAATACAGGCGTTATGTTACGTATTTTTAGTACGCAATATTCTATAACCATCAGAGCCATGAGGCGGCACAAAAACCACCCCATCATTAAAATCGCGGAGTTGTTCGCGTGAATCAGATTGTGAATACAAAAAAAACAAACCGATGTATTTATTAGGTAGTGCTATCAATCTACTAGGTGCATGCATTAACACCTCATACAGAAGTCAATATTTATGTGTTCACAAAGTTGCGTGCAGAGGCTGCGTGCGGCGGGCACATTCGCGTCCGTGGCACATCGCCACCCTAATTAATATAAGATCTCAATTAAATTGCGACACATAACGAGGTGCGGAATTTTTGTACGCACACATACAATATATAAATTGCATCCGACAACTCAGAATGTGTTCGACTAGATGACAAATGTAAAGAGGAAAAAAAAGAAGATGCCTCACGAAAGCTGTAAGCGCTTACTGGCTTTTTTCTGCCAACGTTACCAAGTAAACCGTTTATTTTGGACTTTTGATATTTTCGTTTTTGCCGCCAACGTTGATTTGTATGGTCTTGTTGACTCCCAAAACTTTGATTCCGAATTACATATGTTAGATTAGAAATACACTAATTAATATCAGGTACTTTGTGTACCCTTTTGAAGTACCTTTTTTACCGTAATATCACGCTCGTAATCCCCGAAGAGATAATCAGAGGAGTGTATTACAAAAGTAGTAGTAGTACCTTTTTATATTATGAGGACGTTTGTGAATGTCTCGTTGGTCATGTTGGTTGCAAGCGCGACTGCCGATTCAGAGATCCTGGGTTCAAAGCCCGAGTCGGATACTATTAGATTTTTCTAAGATAAAATTTCCAGTAGTGGCTCGGGGTCTGGATTTGTGCCCGGTGTATAGCAATAGATCATCATATCACCATCTTCTCCATACTAGGATGTAAACGTAACTAGTGAAACGTTGGAGTGTACTACACTCTTCTGCCTACCTCTTCGGGGATTACAGGCATGATGTTACGTTATGTGCCCTTTTTTGGCGCCTGAATGTCTGGATGCAGCAAGCCGAGGACAGGGCGCGATGGCGCTCTTTGGGGGAGGTCTATGTCCTGCAGTGGATTAGGATAGGCCGATGATGATGATAATTATGATGATGATGAATGTCTGTTATCAACGTAAAAGATTTATCGTTCGTTTAGTAAATAATACATAAAAAACTCTTATATAAAGACAACGACGGACTATAACAAATGAAATCATGTCCTGCTCTGCTTTTTAAGCGTAATATTAAGAACCTCTATAACATTAAGTCATCAGTATTTTAAATTCACTGTGTAAATAAACAGTATTTAAAATACCTTTTAATAATGTACCAAATTGCAAAAATATTTTCAAATAGGCGGTTATCTGCGCAATCGTTCCCGTTGTGTATGTACAAAGTGAAATTAGTACAACTACATGTTTACTAGTACCTACATATTTCCATTTACCTAATTGCATATGAATAAGTCAGAGTATTAGACAAACGTGACTGGTAAAATGTGAGAGTGTACTACACCACTTTATGTACCTCTTCGGGGATCACGGGCTTGATATTATGCTTACGTTATTTTATATACGGAAATGAAGAAAGTGTAAAATTTTTCAAATGGATTTTCGGGTACTTGTAACGAGCGAATGAAAACGCGTTTGAGATAAGAACTAAGTTATTATGAGCTTAAAAAATACGTTTACGTCGAGATAAGTGTCAGGCATATGAAATTTATTTATATGTATGTATGTATACATACATTAACTAACAATAATTTAGAAATAGTAAATATGTTAAAAAGGAAATTGGAAAAATGCTATTCGAAAATTGCTTAAGTCAGAACTTACTGTCAAGAGATACACCTACAAAGAAGAGGACAAATTGTCAATCTTAAATTGCAGATTAGTCATCAGTAACAGATATTAGTAGGAGTGGAACGAGCATTGTCAATGATAATGCATTTTTAGAAATCATTCTTTATAATATTTAAGTTTCTTCTTAGCACTTATCGAATCGTTAATATAAATGTTAAATAAATTATGTAAAAAGCATCGATGTATTACCAATATATCTCGTAAGATTGGTATAAAAAAATAAAAACGCATTAATTTTCAAGTCCGCTTAATTGACAACAGTTTATTATGACTAAACAAATAAAGAATTCAGAGTCGAGGTTATAAATGACCACTCTTCCCTTTAATGGGCCTAAAGTTACTATATTCGGGATATAAGGTCTTGACCAAGTTTTGAATCGTAATATTTTGGGTTCAGATTACCCGAGCCGATAACGCGTCATCTCACCTCGTGCCAGGACCGCATTTTACATGTAACCAAAAATGTATTAAATATCAAAAATATTCTTTACTTAAAAAATATAAAACATTTTATAAATATCAAAGTCATTATTATTGAGTATTAAAATAAATTAATATTTTAAAATAAATTTTTAATAGCTTTCGTTAATTGAACATTGTAATAATTAAATCGCGGTAATGTAGACAATATTTGGTGCAGTGAAACATTTCTACATATATTTGTTTAACATATAAAATGAATCTCCCGAGTTCGAACCTGTGGGGACCATGGAAAGGCCACACGCGGTCAGAACGGGGGGAGGCAGGGTAGGGGAGGAGCGGTTTCATTCATGTTGTTAGATTGGTCCGCTCATAACTTAACTTCTAATTTATTCCTCACCATTCCCAATCCAGTTTCGGTGCAGCATGCAGCCTTCGCCGTAACACCTTGAATATCCGTAATTATGCATAATTTAGGAGAATACTTAAATTTATCTCTATTAACCGCCCCTGATCGAAGTGGAAATGTAATGGGTAGTGATACCAGGTAGACTTTTACTCTTGATTTTTTAGTGTTCGATTCAGCGGTGTTTACTTCAATGAAAAAGTCCCACTACGCAGATAATACAATTCTAGATCATTATGTATGGATTTAATGCCCGTATGTATAGAGCGTGTTACGGTTACTTTAATTTCGCCCCAATTTTAATTACTTCGTTGAGGTTATTACTATTCAGACTTCTTATCTATAGTATATGTTCAATTCATACAACGTAGTAAACTAACTCAACGTGCATCTTCAACTATGACGTCACCATGAAACGCCTACGGTTTCTCAAAATATCGAATTTCATTCCAATCATCAATCGAGCGCGTAGAGCTCTCAATGTTGAATCAAAAGTTTTTTCCACCGATATTTATGTTTGTCTTTAATTTTTACTCCTCCACCGGTGTCCATTTAATATTGGACACGGGCCGTGTTAACGATCACTATATAAAATAAAATAAAATTTTATTTCAACGCGTTGCTTTTTTGTATTTAACACGTCGTTGGTTTAACTTTTTATTAATCACACTTTTGTAACAAAATATTACTCTCTCATTATAAACGATATGTTTAGTTTACATTATAAAGAATATAATTACTTTAAACGGTGTTTTAACTGTTGACACGGATTCATAACTCTGTTAACAATGTTTTATCAATAGTTCTAAGATAACAGGTGACTCTTCAGTGCAATATGTGGGTAAGGTATCTTATTTTTCTACTAAAGAAATAAAACTGTTAACACATTACGCAAAGGGATGAGAATTTACATGCGATAATGTAATTGTTTGTGAAGTAAATATGTACTTATATACGTAAATACATAGGTAGGTACGTACATAGGTATGTATGAAAATCTAAAATAATAATAATTAAATTATATTTTTATATCCTCAGATCAGGGTGTCCATCCGAAGCTGAGCGGCATCAGTATGTAAATATACCATTTTTATTACATTCATGAAAATAAATACACAAATATTGGTTTATATAAAAATAGCTGGTACAAATAATATTGAATTAGTACAATTTTTACAATAAAATATCAAATATTTAAAAGAAAACTGTCATATTAAAGTTATAAGAGAAATAGTGTAAGCGCACAACGATACAAAATGAAGCAGCGACAAAGGTCGAAAAGATTTGCGCGCGGTATCTCCGGGGAGCAGGCATTCATGTAGGCCGAGATAGGGCGCCGCGCCGCGACCGCCATCGTGCCGTGCCGACAACTACACACATTAAATATATCCATTTAATGATTACAATTTCTCGTTATAATTTATTTAGGATGAAGCATAACAAGTTTTCGAATCCAATATGTCGCCCATAAAGATGCTGCCCGAGGGTTGGACTCGGAGCCCGTTAATTCGATAACGAGCTTTTGTCCCGAATCGACCGCCGGCCGAATCGCTCCTCCATTCAACGCCATAAGAATTAAAACTGGTCGCAACATCTCGCTCTACATTGATCTTTTAGAAACCGCTCAAATCGGCCTCGCGAGAAGCCAAAGGGTTTCATGAACGCGCTCCAAAGAAAAATGAAATATTTCTTCTACGGAATAAATTAAAGTCTATAATCCAATTCCGAGCGAGTCAGTGTGAGAGCTCATCTTATTGGGCCCTTAGAGGGGAACGGATAGATCGAGATCGGCCGGAGAGTGTGAATGAGAGCATTGCGACGACGGAGGGATGCGGTGGGCGCGGAGAGTGGAGAGTCTGTTGCCGTTGTTGGATAATTCTTTATTCTTTATGAATATGTGAGCTCGTTATCTCTGGGTTGACGCGGCTCGAGACACTCGCGCGCGCGCTCGTGTGCGTGGCGCGGCACACAGCGGCGCGCGCTCGCTGCAGTCCGCATTCGCTCCAGTGACGGCACTAAATAATACATAGGAATCGACAGGCTCGTCTGCAAAGAGCGGCGGGTACACGACCGGATCAACATACGGCATCGACGGCAGATTGAACGATAGTTCCCGAGGAACTGGTTATCGTTATGGGGCGACTGGCGGATGAAATTTATTGGCAGCGCGCTGGAGAAATGTAGCGAGCGGAAGGGGCTTGCGATTTTAATTAGGTAATGAATGTCGATGTTGATCTGCATATCGGTTTAACAGCTAGATTTATCAGTCCGTTCGTTGTCTGCATTGAAAGGTTTACCTACTAAATTTCTAATCCGACGTATCTGCATATGCTACCTGTGTAGCGATGAAACATCAAACCAGACGATCTTATTGGAACTTGAAAAATGTAAACACCGGTTTAAGGTTCGGTAACATCAATGTTATTTTCAATTCGTTGCTCGGCGTTTAAATTATAAAAATAATATGAGAGCGACGCTTTAGACGGTCCATTTCTCTTCAGAATTGACGTTTTTCAGAAGTGGTTGGTTTTTAACGTTTTAATTAGGGGCGCACATTACGGCACGCCATCACGTTCGCCCCTCGCGCCGCGGCTCACATTTTTGTATATTTCCGTCTATTTGGGGAAATTTTTATTTTTCGACAAATGTGTGCTATTTTTGAGTCGCGTGCAGCCGGCTCCGTCTCGATGCTAAATCTCTGTGGGAAACTCGTCTTACCACGAGTTGTGCGTTCACTCTATTTGTATTATTCCGATTGGTATAAAAATATTTATTCATGCTATTCGACAGTTCGCGCTTACTTTACTAGTATTATCTATTATTAAACGCTTTATATGTCCATAATACAAAGACAAAAATATCAATAGAAAAAAAAATACTATTATTATTGATAAAATAAAAACAATTCGTTTTTAATATTTTGTGTGTTAATATTTTGAGAAATAAATAATTTCATTATTATGATTATTATTAATAATAATAATATTGTACATCTGATATTAAATTTGATCATAACTATGTACGAGTGTCTACTACTTATTTCAATGGAAACTATTAAATATTTTATCACAGTGTATTTGTCGTCCTTGTCTCTGTAAGCAACAAACTACTGTTTAAAAATGTAATTTGTATGTCATTGACAAAGGAAACGAATAGTTTGATAGATCGCGTCGCCGACTGACGCCTTCCTTCTGGTTCGTAAAAAATGTCACGATCTCTCAATAGGCAACCTGTCAGCAGATGAGGTATAAAAAGTAGTCTCTTAGGTGTATTTGTCAAATTATCACTAACACGTTGTTTGTTCAAAACGTGAATAACTGGTGTCGATGTCGAGATAACGGGATTGTATTTGGAGAAAGAAATCTTAATAATTTAGTGAGTTTATATAATAATAAGGATAAATTATTACATTTTAGATGAATATCACTAAACCTGTATCAACTTAAAATATGCTAAAATATTTTAGCAGATAATTATTCAAAATATATTAGTTAGCTGAGTTCGAAAAACAACCACGAGCTTTACAATTAAGTTTATAGTGATAGCGCGGAAATTAAAATAATCATTATTATTTAAGTGCAATTAATAACGATCGGTGACGTCATTGGCCGTGAACGTTATATCATTTGGCGTCATCATTAACGACGTATGACGAACTTGAGTTTACTAGCTCTTGCCAGAGTTTCAACTGATGATTCTTCGTTCTGTTTCTAATATCAGTATTTATATTATTACTAAATTGAGCTTAACAAAAGCGTAACTTAGATGGCGTTACCTCAAAAGAAAGTATCATGACAATTTTTTTGTTATACTATTTAGCTTCATTCTGCGTAATTTATTGAGTGATAAAGCAAAAGGTCAGTGGCCTCTAGAATTGACTGTTATTATCAATACTAATATATTATATAGCTAGGTTTTTTTTTCAAAATGCAGCAGTTACCGTAGCGCGACATGTCTATGGAGTACTGCATCAAGTTTTAATGTCATGACATTATTGATAGAATTCTTTGTATGTGACATGACAATAAAATTATGTACCAATAGATAGCAATTGACATTAACAGAAAACAAATGGTATGTTACGTACGAATTGTATACAAGCGTTCAATACTAAATGTATACAAGAATAACTGGGACAATTTTACATTGATAGGTAGGAGCTGCCGTGACGCGTCGTAGGTATGCCGCGCGGCGTCACGTCACGTCATTTGTCGTCGTTAGCGATGACGCATGGCGCCGCTGACCCCGGCTCTCACCCGCGCCATCACTCTTCTATCACACGGCAATCATGACGCGCATTCTAATATTACCACCATCGCAACATTAACATACTCATTTCTAATATTTAGAAACATTGTTATAGTTACTATAATTAATAATTTACTTTTAATTAATAATTAGCAGTTATTGCAGTTGTTATAAATTTTATCCGAACGAACTAAGGTGACGTTTGAAAATAGAAAAGAAAAAATATAACAGTAACATTTGTTTTACAGCAGGTGACGGGCACGGTACCGAGCATTATTACAAGCAGCTTTCATTTCGCAGAATAATATTATGTCAAGAGAAATTTCTGCAAATTTTTTTCTAACCTCCCACAATGAAACGGAACGTGCACGAATGGCCAAAATCTATATTTGTGTAATGATCTTGTATTGAGGCCACGGCTTCCATTCACCAAATATTTTTCTAAGGGTGATTTATGGCGATATGCAACGCAACAATCGAACCGTTTTGACTTATGACGGGCACGGACCGAGGTTTCACTGACTACCCTTTTATGGCCTTGAAACAAACCCTTTGAAAAACGGGGTAATAAAATGTTATTATTATATTTGCAATATCCAGGAACGAGTTTGTCGTGCACCCTGCCGTTCTTCACTTCCAGCACCAATTAGTCATGACCGTTCCGATAGTTGGCTGAACCGAAGTTTTTTTAATATTTACATAGACACGTACAAAAAATTGTCAGTTTTAAAATGTAGATTTATGGCTTGACCCACGGGCAGTAAAGGTTTGGTTATCTATATTCTTAGATAATAAAATTTTAACACTGACAGAATTGTTTGTATTAATTGCCCACTTTTAGACGGAGTTCTATA
>DVOY01000485.1:0-11391 GCA_018237585.1 Apyrrothrix maculosa | reverse complement strand
GTAATATTTATTATACAGAATATGATATACTACATATTGAATAATATGTGTTTCTGTCGTGCCTACTTACATATTATTATCATACCGAAATATTTGCTATACAAAACAGCATGATAAGCCAATTGTTTAAGATAGGTAGGTATACGCGAAAAGTTGATCGGGAATTGTTAGATATGTATAAAATATTGTGTTATTAATCATGAAACAAAATTATCTACTACAGACAGTTGCTTACCTCTTTGCCCACGTGAAAGTACTTCTAATTTAAATTTCATCAACTACAATTAGCTAACTTGGTTTTTATCACATATTTCACTTCTAAACCATCGACCTTTTCTAAGGGTTTACTCTTCTCTATTTTGTCTCCATAGGGAGAGAATTTTTCACAATGGGTGATTACGTCATAAAAAGAAATCAGTTTTCAAAGTTAACTTTTAATTTGGCTTCCGGAAATCTGAATCAGTCAGTCATGTTTTTTGTTATAAATATAAGACAATTTTTAAGAACATTAAATGGAGGGTCTACTGTTATTCAAGAGTCAATTACTTAAAATAACTGAATTAAGCCAGAAGAGTTAGAATATGCCATGATATTAGGGCCGCAAAAGCAATCAACGGTGACACAGCAAGCGTACGTACGCCTAAACGCAACATCACGCCTGTAATCCCCGAAGGGGTAGGTAGGCAAAGGAGTATTAATACCTCCACGTTTTACCAGTTACGTTTATATTTCACCATGGAATACAGAGCGAGCCTATTGCCATACACCGAGCGTAAATCCAGACTCTAGCCACTAATAGAAAATTGAAGTTAGTAAAATTCAATAGTACCCTACCCGCGAATCGAACCCGGGATCTCCGGATCACCAGTCGCGTTTACAACCACTAGACCAACGAGCCAGTCATGAATAAAGTGAATACAAAATATTCTTATATGAGATTCTTTTCAAAATAGTGGACAATGCTATTAAAAACTAAATGAATATTTATTTCTATCTCTTAGATATCGTACCTTAAGAAATTGTTTTGCGAACAAAGTTGCCAACTAAACGGAGTTAACTGTCCTTTAGCATTTTAACGATAAAAAACCAGTGAAGGAAACTTAATGAAAAACCAGTTCAGTATTGTAAAGGAGGGCGAGCATTGAGAATCTAAACAAATTGTAAGGTCATTCACCCGGTTAACGATTCACGGTCAAACAAACATCACCTGTTTAACTAACACGACCTTGAACACGAAAATATACGAATGAATGTTAAATTTGCTTATGAATCTGGTGAAACTTTTCGCATTTGGCGAATGAAAATGAAGGGGAATCTTTAAAAACCTATTCTAAGTTCAATACGCAAATTTTAAGAATTTAAAAATGTATTCCACGAGACGTGTAACAATATACAATAACATTAATAGGGGTAACCTGGGAGCACTACACTCCTCTGGCGACTTGTTCAGAGAAATGCATGTGTGATAATATGTATGAAAATTTTAATCACATCTACCCACTTAAATTCTTAATCACGAAGCCATACAACATTTACAAGAATCGTTTGTTGGAAAACGTGATAATATACTATGTTATGTAGTGTTAAACAATTCGTAAATAACATACCGTACAATTAATTTGAGTCGATCATATATCTATTTGTACTGACGTACGTTAAGATAAAATAGCAACAAAATGTATTTGCTCGTATGTAACACTACGTTGTCGCCAACGAGTTACTTAGAGCGCTTCTTTAGCGACCGGCAATAGTAAAATTAAACTTAATTTACGTTAAGTATATTTGGCACTCGGTGCTCTCCGAGTACCCCGTAAGGGACCTGGCGTGATGATATAATAATAATAACGTTAAGTACAAATGTATACATGCCTACATATGTGTAAAAGTAAATATATACACGATACAAAAGAGAATTACAAAACAAGATTGAGCAATCGGATAACAAATCGAGTTTATGCCCACGCTGTATAGTACCTTATGCGGAGATGGTATGAATTGTATTAGGATAATACGTCCGATATTGCATTAAACGCCCCCTCGCCCATCTAATATGATGATTTCCTTTCTCATTTCAAAATGCTCAATTCTTGGGATAGTTCTAATCCATAAGCGTTGGAATTCACCATTTGCATAAAATAAACATGTTATAAGGAGAAACAGTGAGACGTATATTTTACGATACCAAAATACGTTGGATTTCAAAACGTGAATGTTGCGACATCAGACGGAAAGTTATTAGAGTGCTTGAGAAACAAATATTTTTCTAAGTATTCCTCACAAAGTTCTTTTTCGAATATCATAAGCTTTGCATGGTTTCTTAAAGGGCAGTAGTACGAATTGAGTAAGCAGGTTGATTTTGCATTCTCAAACTGATTAAAAATATCTACCCTGTCAAGAATTTTGTTAACCCAACTTAACGTTTCATTGTACATGAAAAAAATTGTTAAATTTCAATGGAAGAAAAAAAACAATGACTGACTTACCTCTAAATCATTTTTCGCGTGGTTGAGTTTTTCCAGGTGGAGTCTTAGAGCGTCCACGGATGTCACGGGTTCGTCTTGTATATCATTCTTGTCCAGAATCGCCCTGATCTTGTCGACCAGCTGGCAGAAGTCCTTCCAGATCTCCAAGTCTTGTTCCAGTTGAGCTTGACGAGACTTCGCCGAGTTCAGAGTGTTCTTCAGTAATTGATTATGTTTTTGATGGTCTTTCGAAAGTTCCTCTTGCTCGGACGCAGTCAAAGATGGCCAGATCTTGTCGACGATGTCTTGCATCCGCTTGCCGACCAAATCCTTCATTTCTGGTTCTGAAGTGCTAAAGAACGATTTGTGTTCTTCCAAATCGGCCTCGATGTTTTCGAAATCAGTACCGTTCTTGCCCATGCCGAGTCGTATTCCGGCTTCGTTGACCCAAATGTTCAATTTCTCCACCATTTGCAAGTACTGTTGACGGTACTTCTTGTTGTCTTGTAAATGTTTCTCCCTGTTCGCTAACTCAGCAGGCAGGGATGATTTTAGCGAGTTAGCTTCAGAAACCATTTCCAAAAGAGTACTAGGAACTCCATCGTCGCTTTTAATGACATCCGTGATCTTGGTTAATTTGTTCAAGTATGATTGAACGTTTTTAGCGAGTGTCGCATGTTCGATGAGCTTTTTGTCGACGCTAGCGACATCTCTATTTAGAAGTGGCCGCGAGTGTACAGCAGCTTCATTGTCGTGGAGCCATTGCAAGATTTCAGATAAATCTGACGCAAGTTTCTTATGTTCAGCTGCCGCTCTCTCATGTTCTTGACGTTTAGACTCTACTGTTCTTCTCAATGTGAGCAATTGTTGTTTTAGTGATTGAAGCAATTCGGTTATATTGTTACGATCGATAACCGTACCCTCTGCGGCGATTTGTTGTCCTTTGTCAGTAGCTGTCGCAAGCAAAGCCTCACAACCTTGAATCTTCACAATGATATCATCGTAGCGTTTAATTTTGTCTTCTAACGAGTCATTGGATTTTTCAACCTCTGAAGTCAAATCTGTGTACTTAGAAATGAATTCCTCAATTTCTTTTACTAGTGCGAAGAATTGTTCGCGCAATAATAACAGTTGTTTGAGTTTGGAGATTTGGTCTTCAATCGTACTCATCAGGTCATCCTGTTTAGAGAGGATATCTTGCAAATCATGCAAATTACCACCTTGCAGTTCATTTAACATTGCTTTGTTCTTCTTAAGGTCAGCGAGGATAGATTCGTATGCCTGAATAATCGGCTGGACATCTTCGACTTTACTGCCGATAGGTTTGTTAAGAGCCTTTAGTTTGTTCTGGATTTCATTGAGGAACTCAAGAGCAGCAGCGATCTTAGCTGCAGCATCTTTGTATTCCTTGATATGTTTCAAGAGGATGTTCTTCTTGTCGTTAATAATGGCGTTTATTCTTGCGAATCTATCTGATAACACGTTAACTTGTTCTTTGAGTTGCAGTTTGTTTGAATCAGATAATGTATCCATGAGTTCCTTTGATTTATCTTTAATTTTGCTTATATTCTTTTCGATATCCTCAGCTTCTTTGCTGAGCTTTTCAAATTTAACGAGTTGTTCTTCGAGCAGCTGAAGACTTGTAGTGCGTAGTTCGGGAGTAGCTGCTACTTCAGCCTCATTCAACCAACTTTGGCACTTAGCGACATCAGCCTCAAATTCATTTCGGCCTTGTAAGAGTTTGTTGAGAGCTGCAAGTTTGTCATCAATATCTACCTTTGCGGATGTGTACGTTTTATTCAAATCGTCTAACATAGATTGTAACTTTGCACGATTCTCGCTTGAGCAGTCCTTTGACACAGCATTGCCTTGGCGCATAACCTCCGCCAAGGTATCGTTATTGAAGTCAGAAAGTTCGGATTGATGTTTCTTGTGAACAGCTATTTCTTTATCTACCTTAGCTACTTCTAATGGTACGGGACCACCAAGTTTCTTGATTTCAGCGACTTTAGCTTTAAGCCAATTCTTAGCTTTCTCTATGTCATTCTCCAATTTCTTTCTAATTTCAGTACAGCCGCCTAATCTTTCGATCTCTTGTTTGATAAGTGATGCCAGTTGCTTCTGTTTAGATGACAGTTCAGATAGTTCCGATTCCAATTGCATTTGCTCAGATGGTTCAAGCTCGGCCTGAATATTGCTAACCTTCTTTTCAAGAGAGTCAATGACCGTCTTCTTACCATCAGTTTCTTTCAATAAATTGGCAGCCTTTTTCTGCCGTTCTTTGACTGACTTGCTATCATATCCAAGAGGCTCTGGATGCATCATGTTGTCGATCTCTGTCTGTAGCCATTCGTTTTGAGCAGCCACTTCACTCTTGGTACCATCAATGGCCTTGTAGGTGATTTCAAGCATCTGAAGTTTGCGTTGGATTCGCTTGGCAATATCGTTGTATCTTCTTTCAACGGATTTCATCTGAAATAATAGTATGTATTATATTTCGGCTTTTTAAGCCCAACCCTATAAGGTTGGATTAGAAATAACTCTCTACAAATAGTCTTAAAAAATATAATACGTTCAAAAATAGTAAAATGGATTTGATTTTTTTTAATCTGCAACAACTACAGGTGATTAAATATAATCCTTTAAATTATCAAGAGAAATACTATAGTTCCAAGTACGTAATATATGACTTACTTGTTCCTCCACCTGCTGCGACTCCAAATTACTGACAATGTTTATGACTCTATTGCCGACTGCTTTGATGTTGTCAACCTTATCCTTTCCAGCCTGTCCGAACTCTGATGACAGTTCCTTCAAAGCGTTCAACTTCTGTGGACATGGAAGACCGGATCCCTTATCAGCAAGGCACATTTTCTTAAGCACGGAATCGAACCAGTCGTGTATCTCCTGGCACTTGTGACGGAAATCGCCGATTATGGCTTGGTTGCCCTTTTCCCTCTCCATAGCTTTAAGAATGGCTTGTTCTAAACTGTCAAGTTCCTCTTCCAGATTTATTTCGTCTTCAAGACCTAAAACAACATTATTTATTCAGAAATTTATTTAGCAGCCCTTTAACATAACTATTTTAACCACCAACTAATGATAAACTACTTATTTGGGAACTTTTATTTTATTAAATTATTACATAATATATATTCTTTTAAACAAGGTATAAAACGGAAATTGGCAACTAATACCTTATTATAATATGGGCTATTTTTAATAAAATATTTTTTTTAACATACCTTCCGTTGGAATCTCAGTAAGCATCCTGTTCCTCTTCTCTCCGAGTGATACTAAGGCATCGCTCATCGCAGCCATGTCCTGCTTGGCGGCTTCAGGTCTCAATTTAGATGGGTTGGTTAGCCAGTCCTTAGCCAACGCATTATGGACTGCGATCCATTCCTGGATCTCTATCACTTGCTTCATGGCCTCCTCCATGCCATGTACAGCATCTCCCAGAGTTTCTAAGTGACTTTGGACCTATGAAACGATTTGATAGAAGAATTAGTAAAAAATAAATAGTTTACTAATGTGACGATATTTTTAATGAAATAAGTGATGATATTTTCCTAAACTAAACTTACAATAAAAGTACAACTAATCGTGGATAAAATTTAAAAGGTTTAAATTTTTTATACAAATCAAATTTGTATCCATATTACATAATATTGTCGTTTGAATTTAAATAAAATTCTAATTTGATTTTGTAACACATTGCTTTGTTCTCGTTCCTAATAGATCCCGTTCAAATTTGTCTTAAATTAATTTTTCAATATATAACAATTATTTCACATGCAGTTCTGAGAATTTGGCTAGTAAGCACGCCAGAACTTGAATGTACATATGTATGTGTAGCAATTGTTGGTTAACTGTTTAGTATCTAAAACGCAAAAAAAAAACAAATCCATGCAAAGCCTCACCTTCGTCTCGAGAGCCCCGAGTTTCCTGCTGAACTCTGGCTTCTCGAGCGCTTGGATCAGCTCGTCGACGCGAGGTCGAGCCCCGGGCGCCGCCCCCAGCGCACCCGCATGACTCTGGCATGCGAGTGCGGGTTAGTTGCGTGTCAAAGTGCGTAAGTGTGCGTAAACGTACTTGTGTTATGTGTGATAATATGAAGATTGTGAATGATTTGATAACGTTTTGTGACGGTCTCGTTTACTAACCATTTTGTTACCGATTTTTTCCGTTTGAAAATTTGTACAGACCAGTTTTAAAATCCGGAATACTATATTATAGAGCCGAACTATGTACAGACCATAATTATAGTTAAATACCTGTCTGAATACATTGGCTTTAAATAAAACCTATCATTTTGTCATAAATGTGTGTGAATAGCATATTTTGCCCTAACACGGTTTTCAACAGCTGTAGTTACAATGATTTTTCTTCCATCCCCTCTCATCATCCATGATCTTAACATAGTTATATTCTAGTTCGTAGCATCTACTATGCTTTCTGAACAATATAACACTAATTCTGCCCACGAAACTTTTCGATAGAATCGAAATTTACGAATATCGGTTATGTTTCAAATATCTTTAAATAGTACACATATGTTTTTACATGCATACGAATTTTTTTATTCCGAAACTGGTGTTTTTACCTTTATATACTATAATTTAATAAAATATCTAAGATGCAATCAGTCTGACATTTGACTAGAATGGTGATACAATACTGTGTTATGACGTCACAATCACCGATACAGAAATATAAAAACAATTGTGACATTTGTTGCTGACATAAGTATGTTTTGTTACAACTAAACGATGGGAATTTTTTAAACGGTTCCTATTCGCTCTACCTCGAATTCTCTCGTCGAAGTCGAAGTCTGATATGAATGTACAATGAAATATGTACGCACCCATGGTCCCGCTCCATCTGAGGTATAATGCACTTTAAAAAGAGCACAAATGACGTACAAAATTTATGCGCAAAACATTTTTAGCGCGCATAATATATGGCCAATAATGGAAAACAAAAGGTTTTTCATAATCATTATCGCTTCAGTCCACAGTTACGCACTGCTGGACACAGGCCTATCTAAGATCCTTTTACTGCATCTATGTAATTTGTAATACGACATGAGCATTATGCTGTGCTACTCGCAGACGGAGGCGAACCATTATGGTGGGGTGTGCGGGGCGTGGTATCGTGTAAGTTGCAGTCACACCGTGCAGGTGTACGTACAGACACAACATCACACGGTACGTACGAAAAACGATAAAACTGTGTTAATAAATATCACACGACACTCAACTAAACTGTGTATATACATTCGTGAATCAGGACGATTTATTTGCTCGTGTTACTCAGTTGGACACGAGGACCTGTATTATGTTACATTAATATTTAACTATGATTCATTAATTACCTCACTGTGAAACATTGCGAAAGTTACAATACAATACTGAAATAACATTGAACTGATTTAATTGAAATAACTGAACTATGTTTTTTAATAAATCGTATAGATTCAACAGACTGGCAGCACATCACGCTGTGATAAGAAATTAAAAGTAAATGAATTAAATTACGACACACTTACTTCATATTTGATAAATAGAATGTACCAAATTTAACTACAAACGAATAGTGATTGAATAATCTAAAACACATTATGAATGTGTGCCCGCCTCGTCAGTGATACCAGGTGCAAAAAATACATTGCCAACGAAAGCCCGTACAAATATCATCGAACTAACTACACTATACTATCTACCACCGTCAATAACTACGTAAGGAATTAAAGTAAATTCTTACGTTGAACACATAACTTAAAAAAATAAACTCGTTGGTTCTGTTCTTTTTCGGACCTGGCAAACTTAAAATTCGATTAAATCGTAAACAACAAACACTTACAATTAGTAAATTAAATATATAATATAATGTATACGTGTTAAAAGAATTACTCCTAATCGTAGTAATATGTAAACTAAATCGAGTAGAAATCTATTTTGTTAAGATTCGTTCTTATCATCCATTTAACTATTGTTATCACTACCTACTGATATTCCCTGAATTGAAAATGCACTTAAAAGTGGTTTTTATTCTAACCCCCGCTAGTTACGATCACCGTAATAGAATACCTTCCGCATATAGGAATAGGTGTAATATCGTTCAGTATGAATAAACATTAGTTCCAAAACAACACGGAGAGTGGGTGCGAGCGCGCGTCAGTCCCCGAGCGAGGCGAGCGGCGGGGAGGCGAGCACGGCGGCCGAGACGCGCAGTACCTGGTCGATGAGGTCCTCGAGGCGTGCGCGCACCAGCAGCTCGCGCGGCGGCACCGGCAGCGGCGCCGAGTCGGCGGGCGACGCGGGCCGCGACACCGACGCCGCCGCCGCCGAGCACGCCGCCACCGCCGCCGACAGCCGCGCCTTCTCCGTCTGCAGCCGGTTGTGCAGCCCCTGCGACCCACCTCGTCTCAGTTCAAGTAGCAGCTCTATCACTTACACCGATCGAAGGATGTTTATAAATTACACCTGCGCTGCCGTTTACTATTTGTGACTTTCACATTGACACGACTTTAGTTCTACTTGAGTTTTGGTATTATTGAATATCTGAGAATTGAAAGAATTTGACAATTTAGAATTACGTATCTCACTGCTACATTTACATTGAGACGAGCGTTCAATATCAAATCCTAAGTGCTCGCTATAATTCTGTGATTCTATATACTTATTTTTAAAACAAACAATATGCTTTGCACAATGAGAATAAAGTTAAAACAAGTGGTGTTTGAGTCGTAGTATTTTCTAGCATTACACCTTTCAAAACGCCAATGAAACAGAAATGCTTATATTGGATTCCTTACCAGTATTTTCTACTCATACACTATGCTTCTAGATTTTGGGTTTTATTCGCCATCACACAGAAAACATACTCAAAACAAGGTACCAGAATATCGTTTAATTTACAAAAATCTGGCTAGTTCAGGTAATAAAATGATAAAAATAAAATTCAACTCACCCTGGCTTTGTCGAGCAAGTCACGACCATGCGACAGCCCATCCACCGGTACGTCTAGCTCTGTTATAGCCGGTTCACACTCATCAAGATTGTTCAGAATGCTCTCAAGCGTATCCTCGTACTCCTTAAACTTAGCCAAGCCTTCTCTCAAACGGCGTTCGATTTGCAAGGCCGTGGCCAGCAAACTCTTGTGGCTATCGTTTACGTTCTTCAGCTGCTTCCCGACGGTGTCACGAATAGATGGCGCTGTTCCTTCATATCGTTCTATCTGCGCTCTTCCCTTTGCTTCCAATTCATCAAGCGTCGACCTGTACTTTTGAATATCGTCTAATAAGACCGCGTGCTGAGCTAGTTGCTCTTCAGTTTGCTCGCGATTAGCGATGTACAAGGAATTGTGGGCCATTAGTTGGAAGGAAATTTGCAACAGCCACTTCTCTGTGTCTTGAAGCGATTGGTGGTATTGATTGTAGTCTTTAATCTCAGATTCTAATTCCGCTTTCTTTGCAGCGCATTTAGCTCGTAACGCGTTACGTTTTTTCTCTATTTTAGTAACAGACTCCCTAACCGCTGGTTTTCTGGCCCAGGAGCTTAATTCAGCGGCTTCAGACTTCAACCTATCCAATTCTGGACGTTTGTTATCAATCTCATCTTCAATGTGCTTGTATTTTTCTAGAAGAGTCTTCATCTCCCCTAATTCTCCACCAGTTGGTGGGACTCTATCGAGATTTTGTTCGGTATCTTTGATCCATTGGTTCAACTTGTTCTTAGAGTCTTCAAAGTCTTCCCATTTACCAATGGCCGCCTTGAGCTGCGCGGTTATAGAGTTGAGGTCTATCTTCAGTTGATCCCAACTCTCTTGTAGGACTTTGACATCGTTACGCAAACCGTCCTGTTCTTCAGGTGGAGTATTATTCAAAGCCTTTTTAAAGGCTTCTTGCAAAACGATGAGAAGATGATGCCCTTCAGTCATGCGGTTACTGACAAGCTTAATTGTTTCCAGTTTGTCTTTAGTAGTGTCCACGTCACCTACTCCGATGGAATCCTGCACAGTACCGTGCGCTGTTTCTAACCATTGCTTCAAGTCTTGCTTGGCCTTGATGAATTCCGTGTGATCTGACAAGTTTTTCTCACCATTGGAAACTAAACCTTGAATCCTTGTCAATAGAGATGTATATTCAGACTGGAGGTTAACCGTTTTATCACGCACCCAAGCGCAAGCACTGAGCTCCATCAGATTTTCGCATCTATCATTAAGCTCTTCCAAAATATGTTTATTAGCTAATGCTTGTGCTAATAAGTCCTGAAATACAAATGTAATGTATTATACGGTTTAAAAAAATATATGTAGGATATAATTCAATGGACCATATAATACAATACAAATATTCTTTATTGTACACCCAAAGACAGAGAAACAAATACACAGAAAAATGAAGAATATGGACAGTACACAAAAGGTGGTCTTATCGCTAAGAAGCGATCTCTACCAGACAACCTTAGGGTAGGAGAATAGAAAAGAAAACATTAAATACAGGATAGAGGTGTACGAAAAGCTATAGGACAATATTAAAAATGAATATAATACACACACAAATCACATTGATAAAAATAAGAATAAACACATATGTATATATTAATAGTAAAATATATACATTTAAGTTTAAGATTGTAATCCCTTACTACTCGTTTGAAGGAATTAATAGTCGACGCACGTCGAATATACAGTGGCAAAGCATTCCACATCCGTACGGCCAAGACAGAAAAAGACTTGTCATAGTATGATGTGGAATGTGCTGGAATACGCAAAGTGAGATTTGCACTAGAGCGCAATAAACGATCGTGCGACGACCCAAGGATCTCAAAGCGCTCTTTTAAGTACGCTGGTGTTGCAGGATCGAACAGCACGCAGTAGAGACTAGATGGGATATGAGTATTCCGGCGAAGACGAATTGGGA
>DVOY01000484.1:0-11396 GCA_018237585.1 Apyrrothrix maculosa | reverse complement strand
CACCACCTATTCCATACTGGGACGTAAACGTAACTGGTGAAACGTGGGAGTGTACTACACTCCTCTGCCTACCTCTTAGGGGATTACGGGCGTGATGTTACGTTTATACATGTATGGCCGCAGCTTGGATTTCTGTACAAGAGTTTGGTTACTTCACTTATGGGCAATGTTTGATTTATTCGAAAAAGTATGCTGGGTCCTCCACGGAAACACATGAGTGGCTGAGGAAAGGTGATCACCTTTAGCATTATAAAGAAAGCAAGGTAAACCACATTGGATATCGATTCTAAAGGTTCAAGAAGTGGGATTTTCATTCAATTCCATTAACTATAGTCCTATACTTCGATCTGTCCGCTCGAACGTTTATTGAGATATGCTCTAAGTCTCCCTCTAACTTCTAAGATGAGCTCCGTGCTCAGAGGTATTGGCCACTATTCAATTATAAATCTGTAGTATCAATTCACCATAACCTTTTTGTATCACATAGTTACAATATTTCAAGTCGCATGTTGTACCGTAAAGGGTTGTTTTCAAAATAGTTCTTCAGGGTACAATGATCCATAGTGACAATCACTACACTTCCCTGCCATAAGGCTCGTAGCAATTTTGCACGTTTATAGATATACATTCATACATAAATATCCTCAAGCCAGGTCCCTTACGGTATAGGCAGAGAGTACGGAGTGCCTAATATATCTATCCTTACAGACCTGCCGTGCTTCTTACACATTCATCACTCTCGTCATACATACATGCACGTCAGTTTCGGAGACATGTAACTAATCTAACTTTATATATATAATAGACAGATATCACTCTGTTGTTTATAAGTTATGTCAAGTTTTATGGAAACTACTTGGGGTTGTAACATATACAAACAATGGACTGACGTCATTCAGTAGCGGGTTCTTCTGGACAACCCGAATATAGAAAGTGCAACTAAGAGATTACTAAGACGAAAAGAACGATAAAGGTTAGTGTAATTACTTACGTTACTCAGCATAGAAGTGTACAATGTATGCCAAGATGGTATAAGTGCATTCTATAAATAGAGAAAATATCAAAACTACGCCTTAATTTCCTACGAATAATATTTTGATATGTGTGCTGCACATTATACGGATATCTCTTCAAGTAAAGGCGTAGCTAGGACGCAGGAAAAGGGCCCATATATTGCATTCTGCAGCCATTAATTGGGTGCCGCTGATATTATTGGCAGATACAGTTGTTCTGGATTATTGCTAACGCAACAAGTGTTGCAACATGTTTGGCTCATCGCTTAACACGCCTACATTGTCAGACTGCCAGCGAAGCGATGTTTCGCGACAGATATTGTCTCTCGCTGTGCGCGGTTGGCAGGTAGCGGTTGCGGACGTTACCGCTTTAAGTACTGCATTAAGCCTAAGAAAGAAGAGCTAGAGTGACATCATTCGAAAACAACGTTTCAGTGACACACAAATGTTACAATACAACAATACATTCGTTAAAATGTATTGAACATAATATGTGTTTAATGTATTTAAAGTTATTTTTAAAGATATTAATAGCATTTATATAAAACTTAGTATGTATGTATAGCATAGGAGGTGTGAGAACTCGCGTTCTGCGATCTCCAATCTGCAAGACCAGCGTGGTGGTTATGAGCAAAAGGCTCTCAAGGAAGGCCTATAACGGCTAGCTGTGGTCTATAGATTGCTGATGATAACAGAACTATATACATTATTTTAATTTAATCTAGTTATGTTGCAAAATTTCTTCGACATTAATCGCCGCTCGTCGTTTCTCGACAGCGATGCGACGTATCCAATTCATAGTACATAACAAAACAAGATCTGCCATAGATTCCTCACACAACTTGTAATATATTTCCGACTACTTACATCGTTGAAACTAATTTGTATTACACCTAACAACGATTCATTGTTGTGAAATGGACGTGGATATGGGGGATAGTGAGTATCTGGATAGGATAATTAACTATTATAAAACAGACATTGTATAAGATGAAGAATATTTTCCGACCGTATCGTACATAAATCCCATTCCCAAATATACATATGTATATATCGGTATAAAACATTAGCATCATCGTCAGCACTAAAGAATATTGAAGCGCGAAAGACATTTTGAACCAGACGTAAGCAATGGTCATTTACAACTGAATCCTAAAGAAAATTACTTATCTTTAAGACAAGTGGATAACGGATAGTGTTTGCATGTCTGATTGTTCAATGTTAAGCCTTTGCTTTATCGCAGGTAAATAATTAGTTTACTAATAGATGCTTAGTTTACTAGCATTTAATCAGTGCTAACTAATAGTCCTATTAACAACTAATACAAACTGAAGTGATTGGCTTTACCACTTCCATTGCCACAATCCCGCTCTAGGTTGGTTGATAATGTTCAATATCGGGAGCGGTAACTTAATGCTTTCTATTCCGTACACATGTATAATACATATGTGATATTATACTTACATTACAATATAACATCGCACATGTATTTCCCCGAAGTGTTAGGTAGAGGAGTTTAGTACATTCCGAACATTCATCAGTTGTTTTATACGTCACATGGAATAAGGGGTGAGCCTATTGATATATACCGAGCACAAATCCAGATTACGTGCTGGGAATTTCAGTTAGAAAAACCCAAGTAAACCCAAAGTACTAAACGGCCTACACGATAATATTAACATACTACACTTAGCTGTAAATTTACTCATTGGCAATGGCTTTGAGTATAAATACATCCAAGAGTTAATTGTAATTAACCTTTAATGAGGTTGAGCAACGTACGGCGCTGTGGGAAGACTCGGGCATTGTCAGCGTTCAGCACGGTCCCGCGAAAATCGTCAAGCCTCGTTCTATAATCACTCGGATATGACATAAAGTACAATATTCTTTGACTGCCTCATTGGTCGAGCGGTTGCGAGCGCGATGGCCAACCGACACGTCCCGGGTTTAAATCCCGGATCGAGGGTTATTAGACTTTTCTAACTAGAATTTCTAGTTAAAATGTCTAGTAGATGAAACGTGGTTGTGTACTACATTCTTACGCCTACTTCTTCGGGGATTACAGACGTGATGTTACGTTTTAAGAAGTGCTTCCAGTAGATATATATATTTATGGGGGCAATCTGAATCTGAATACGGGTTCTTTGAAAATTACAGAAGCATTTTCGAAGAGCACAGCAGCTGCAATTCAATGCAGTAGCTGTCCGATAAGATTTAACGATCGTTTCCAATGATAACGATTGAGACTGAATGCTTCAGCACTAAAACCTTTTATAAAGAGACATTTAAAATTTTTATTGCCGTACCAGTCTGTGTGATTTATAAACTCTTATGTGGTGTAAACAATAAAGATTTCTTCCAGCTTGTACGGGGTTTCCTCTTCAATTCCCGGTGGGATATTTGTTTGCTTGTTCATGGCGTTTATGGCTTTCATGTTATAATAAGCCTTAACATAAATTTATGATTTAGTTCTACTTGCAAAATAAATTCATCCTATTGTCAGTGCAAATGTTCCAGTGTTTTGAAGTTTTTTATTTTATGAAGTACTAAGGGACCATGAAAAGCCAGGTGAAATAGGTATTGCGGTAGGCTCTCAATCAAAACTATGACGTAGTTTTGTCTCACCTACTACATCCAATATCAAATATGATACTGCTGTTAGGGAAAACGATTAAAAACTTAATATGATACATAATGGTACGGTAAGGTACTTTACCCGTACTTCGGCGTGAATAGTAAGGTCTGAATGGACTCATAATTAGAGCGACCTCGCAAAGGACGCAGCCGTCGAGTTTTTGTGGGAAAATCTACGCTTGCGCAATGGACATGGTGCGTAACGCAAGTTTGTAAATAAATTGTTTGTGATTCATAAACATGAAAAAAATATCTCGTTCAATGTACTCTACTGACAGTAACAGATTATATATTCGTCACGTTTTTGGTCAGTACGTTGTTTTGGTAACATAATATTTATTCAAATAAATTATAATATTCCATGCAAATAAAGTTGAGGCGAGTTTAACTATATACTTAGGATAAAATCAATGATACTGGACTATATCTGATGTTGATTTATAAGGTGAACTTAGGGTCAGAGGAGGTGCTAGACATAGGGATCTGTGTTTCGAACAAACCGAAGGAAAAAACCAACTCAGGAGTATCATTAATAGACGAGTATGTATTCGTATGACAATTTTGATGCAGGTCAAAGAACCGAAAGAATTTTGTTAAAACCATAGCTAGCCGGAAATCCTTATTCCATGGCTAACCCCACAGGTCACCGGTGTGACAAATGACAATATTTATATCTATATTTTATACGTGAAGTACCTACTATTCGTGTCTGGGTGGAGAAACAATATGTTTCCCACTCCATGCTGAGGTACCAGGTGATCATACCCGGTGTTGGCAGGTCGCGTGACGGCGTCGTGGCCTGCTTAGGTACAACTATATACCTTGGCTACTTTCTGGCAGCAGGGTAGGCGGTGCGAGAAGCCGCACTCTGCGATCCCCAAACCGCATGTCCAGCGTGGGGTTTATGGGCAAAAACGCCTCAACCTATTACCAACACTGAAACTTAGAAAGAATGATAAATATTACGAAGTCTGTAATCAGTGTTTGTTAAAAGTAACAAAACCGCATCCAAATTCTGACCAACGTCATTGGGTTTATTTGAAAGAGAACGAATAACTGGAATCTTTTAGAATTAAATAATATATGCGACAAACATTATAACATACAAAACATAACGTTACATACAGGAAAAAGCATACAATATATGTATGTATACAGATGTGTTCGAAACAATCTACAATGTTTTCTCACAACACACCACTAGAATGTATATTTTCCAAGTCGTACACAATGTGTTCAAGTGCAAGCGATAGTACATACCGCGACGGGAATGGTAAACATAGATAGGTAAACGGGATAACGTATTCACACGTGGAGGCTCTATCACGGGTGTGATTTCTTTTTAAAGGGATGTTTACTGATTTAAATTTAGGCTAATTCGATTCAAATAATTGTCAACATGTAATGTCCTTTACAAAATTCGTTTGTTACTCTCTTTTAAATTTACTTTTTTCAGTGTGGTAATACACGCAGAACATTTTAGGTAGTATATAATTGTTCGGTGGTGTAGTGGCTGCAAGCGCGACTGTTACCCGAAAGGTCCCGAGTTTAAATCCCTGGTCGGGTATTATTGGATTTTTTACTTAGAATTTTTAGTAGTGGTTCGGTGTCAGATTTGTACCTGATGAATGGCAGTAGGCTCACTCCCTATTCCAATGTGGGATATAAAACGAAACCTATCAAACGTGGGAGTGTGCGCTACACTGCTCTACCTACAAAAAAGGAGAACAGATAAAGGAGTATTGAGATGGTATCACTGGAGGAGCTCGTTGCGGCTTACGTCACGAAGAAATAGCTGCATATCCTGCCGTTTCTTCCGATGATACGATGTTTCCTTTTGTGTCGACGATATGATTCGTTTTATCTTGTAGGGTTTCAGATAGATTTGCGCTATTGTTGCAAATATTTATGTAAATTACCAATGTTCGTCGTGCAGGGAGGAAATATTGTGAATCAAATATAAGGTATATTTCGTTCAGGATAGTTCCCTTGCTCTTCTAAACGGTTTCTATGTAAAATATATTTAAGAATTGTTCTTATTATATCATCGACAACTCCCTTTTGAGGTAGACAGAGAGTAGCGAACGCCAAATATCACTATCTTTAGAGACTATGCTTCTTTTCATTCAACACTTTCCTTAGGCTTAGACTATAGACTTGTCACTCAACCGTTAGTATCTGACATGTTTAATCAAGATACCTGAATTTGGGTATACGATACCTCGGCACCTGCATCCATCAAAATGAGCATTTCATAATTACAATTTTTCAAACAAATTTTCGAATTGCATAGAAGAAAACAATAACTTGTCTAGTTGAAGAGATAAAGGCATTTTTAATTACCGTCGTTGTACACTGTAAATATATTATGTATGTATATGAGAACAGCTTGGAACAATGACTCGTAATATTGTTTTACGTGCCGTTAGGGGTGTACGCTAATTACCACGTTATGTGTATCTCGACGTATGATACATATCGGTATGATTTCTTCATAAAGCATATATGGTCAAGTCTGAACCGTTTTTTAGCGTTGGGTTTAAAATGGAAAGTAAATTTAACTAGATACATACAATCGTGAGAGGGAAATAAGTTTGAAACAGCTAAGTAATTAAATTCAAATCAAAAACATTACGCCATTTATATTTATATTTTTGTATATTTATATTTTGTTGTTTCTTTTGGCGTCTCGTTATTGGGAAATTTTGGTCCAGTGTCGGGATTTACTCAACGCAACTGAAAGATATAGCAAGGTCATAGGAATTACCATACAAAGAGATTCAGGGCAATAATTACAGCGGTTTGGAAATAATTATATATGAACAATTTATTCGTTTCTTCGTAAATTTGGAATATACTTTTGAAATTTTTACCTGTATTTAGATATTAAAGAAGATATTGATGTCTAGTTGGTATCGAGGTTGTAAGCGGGACTGCTCAAGTCTGGGTTTGTGTTGATTAGCAATAGTCTCACCTCCTATTCCATCTGACGTATAATATAAACTGGTGGAACGTGGGAGTACACTCCTCTGTCTAATTCTTCGAGCAAATACAGGCGTGACGTTATGTTACGCTCGCTATACTAGAAAATAGAAGGAATGCCGTGTTCATGACCGAACTATATTACTGCACCGCTGATAGATATAAACAAACGAATCTATTAATAATATTCAGATACTATTTATATAATTATTTGTAGCAGATTTTGATCTGCGAAGTAAGTTGAGTAACAAATTAGTATAAATATCTGATTTAAAACGGTGCTTTTTGTGCGAACAGAGTAATGACTCGTTGTTCATTTCACTCGAGCGCTGCAAAAAGATCGTCGAGGCTTCACTTTCAATACATTCTAATAGACCGTGAAAATAAAGCGCCTTGAAACGTTCAAGGTTGCCACGTAATTTTATTTATGTACGAATAAGAATCAATTGCAATTGACTATTTTTGATATAGAAATCGCACGCTTAATCTGACATGACATTAAACATGAAAAGTATTCTACGAACAAAACGTGTAGAAGTGAATTTGAAGGCGTGTGTACACACTGAACGCAGGCAAACACACACACATATACAGACATGTATATGTATCTGTATGTATATGGGGACACTCGAAACTGTGTGCGTTTGTTGCTAATATTTTCATAAACTTTATCACTCATTGTAATTCTCCATACAACTGTAGTTTGAATTGTCATCTGTGAATAATGAAATAGAGCATCTAATGTCACATTTTCGCACGGATCTCTAAAAAACATGAAAAAAGTAATTGGAAATCTTATCTACACAGACCATTCCGCCGCTCACTAAATTACGCTAAAATACATAATTAGCGTTTTAATTACAATACAAAGCGGTACAAGAACATACGGCCTACGTTGCCAACCGTTGCGACCTTGAACCGGCGGATCGAAATTAAAACTAATTTCTTGTGCACCTACCCCCGAGAATTCGTCATCAGCAACGGAAAGCAACAGTTTCCGGCATCCTGCTTAAAGAATGTTCGACCTAGATACGTATCCTTAACATTACACATAATGTATAACTCAATTCATTTATATTTAACCGCAGTGGTTTAGTGGTATAGCATGTAGCAAAAAAAGCTGGGACTTTCGGCTTTTGATCAATGATACTCGTATAAGTTTATGGAACTCTGTACGTTTGTAGGGTTACATGTACATATATGTAACGGTGAAGGAACCATTCTTGAGGACACCTCCCCAGGAGAGGTTTTTATAGAATCAAATTTCCTTCGAAGCATGTGAACGCTGCGATATTGAATTTGGCTATCTTGGTAGTCTATAGCCGAAAACCATTTTATTATGGGAGAAAATCCGTGTGAAACCTGGCTATGTAGGGAAACGACGATAGAAGAATACTGTATGCGAAGGACTTACAGGCAAACGTTGAATGTGGCAAGCCGAGGATAGGGCGCGATGGCGCTTAAGAGGTCAAACTAAGGGGCGAACCTATGTCTAGTACTAGACTGAGACAGGCTGACAACGATAACAATTGAGCCTCTGGATGTGGCCTGTGGATCTCATAATTAAGTGGCCCGGTTGGCAAGGCGTATGTACGACCGCGCCGACAATCAATTGAGGGGCTTTGCGCCCCTTCACATTCGTCCCCCTGAGCGTGGCGACTGCATCCACGAATGCTCGAAGGTTTCTAGTCTGTTCGACCACCAGTAGGACTGGAGCCCAAAAAAAAGGTTGCGAGTGATGTCTACAGACACCGACACCGTCTAGGCGGGGTGACACCGGAGAGAAATTGACCCCCTGAGACAGCCCACGTAAAGAGGGAAGCCCTGAGGCCCGATCTCTTTTTACTCGATGCGGCGCAGTTCACCGCGGTGTAAGAGACGACAGCCAAATACGTACGACGATAATAATGATGGCAGATATTAGATATAATAATACTATAGTTATTTAAAAACATCAAAATTTATAGCTTTCTCAATAGTTTAATTCGATTTAAGGCCCCATAAAAGACCTAATATCTCTTCCACGTTATTTGTTATATGCACGGTGTAAAAAAATGAAGAACGTACGGAACGAGCTACGAAAGTAACAGTAGGTAGGCAGAAACTAAGAATTTCTATCAGTACTATCTAAACGAACTTTAGTCGCCTCATCTATTTTTATCAAAGCCACAATACATGTTCGTACTCGTATAGCGGGGGTACCTACACTTATTCTAATTTTTTAAAAGCCTTTAGTTCTCTCGTAATACTTACGGGAAGGGTTGTGTGTGACACATTCTCTTCTGAATGTGTCACTTACATATATATAGTAATATTATATTTTATCACATATAATAGTACGATAATAAGAATGCATGATGACTAATATTACGATAATAAGAATGTATAATACGCACCTTAATCTATCAAAATTAATTTATCTATAAGTATATAGTTAAATTAATTTTGAATTCTAGAGCAGTGCATTTTTATGTATTTGCATTGACACATCGTTCAGATATCCAAGTACCTACATATGTAAAAAAACATTATTTGACTACATTGTGCTGAAATACAATAATATGCCAGTTTTTATGAGAGTTTTTATTTTCGGTTTTTCTTTCTGCTTTGTGTCTGATACGTGCTCCTTGTGATTTTAAATGAGTTGTGTGCTTATTATCATTTTATGGCCACCAGGTCGCAAAACTTTAAGGCAAACGATTTTTTTCCAATTTTGCATTGCTTTGGGTTTAGATAAAAAAATAATGTAACTCCTAAAAGTTATCAAAAGAAGGGGAAAAAAATCACATTTTCATATTGTAACATCGTAACATCATGCCTTTAGTCCCCGAAGAGGTAGGCAAAGGAGTGGAATACACTTCCACGTTTCATCAGTTACGTTACGTAACACTATAGAATAGGGGGTGAACCTATCGCCATATACTGGGCACAAATCTGGACTCTGAGTCAATACTAGGAATTTTAACTAGAAACTCAGAAAAATCAAATCAAATAATACCCGACCCGCGATTTAAACTCAGGACCTCTCTATCGGCAGTCGCGCTTGCAACCAACATAACCAACGAAGCAGTCAATTTTCATTTTGTGATCGATATTATCGTACTGTGTTGTATTTGATATCGACTCTGACCCAGATTACTGAACGTACGTGTTGGCCAAAACCATAAACAACTATTTGATGATCATGATTCTCCGAAGTACGAAAGCAGTCGTGAAAATTTACCACCAATAGTCATCCATCCAAAAGCTTCTAGTTTATCCATCCACAAGCTCCAAGTTACTCAAGTTGCTACGAGTATATCTTTTGCTTTATGTTGCCATAAAGCGAAGGCTTTAAGATTATAGGAGCATCGTGTTTGCAGAAATATAATCAAATTACACATGTAATTAAGTGGCTCATAACGTGATCTATTAACGTGATTAATGGTTCATCCGAATGAACACTTCCTATTCTTGGCGATGCTTCATAAAAAAAATCAATTTCAGAGTAAAGGCGCAGTAAAGTCTACTCCATTGTTGGATTTATTGTACATAATAATAAATAAGCTTAAATTTCCAGATTTTATAATAGAATTTCCTGTGAAGTACTTCACACGGATACAATAATTATTAAGATAGATATCCAGAAAAAAATCTTAACTCAAGGAATCGAACGCGAACTCTCAATTCGCCAGATCGGTCGCGAACCCAAAGTGCTAAATCGGCTGCATTAAGTTAAGTATTTTGTGTGTTATCTATAAACCCATCGCATAATTTTTTCCGGACCAGTTTTGCTTTACACTTCGTGGTAAAAAATTTTATTTATTTTAGAAGCAAACTATATATTTTTTTTAAATCAGCTGTGCATGACCGTGTCCGAATGTGAAACGATAAAATGAGGTAATGAGATAACATTTTGATATACGACGAGGTAAAGATTAGGAGATACTAATGCTAATAGATATAATGATAATTAATTAGACCGACACGAATATTTGAACCCAAATATGCATTTCATAAGTGGTATTTATACGAGTACATTTGTTTTTTGGGTGGAGACGTAGAACAAGTAGCGCTCCTCATATACATGTACATATGTCCCGAGTGGGCATCGAACCTGCACACCGTGACGTGGCCAGTCACGGCCACTAACGATTGGGCAAACTGGTCAGTAATGCATACTTCAATGTAATCAAATAGCTAATAATCACGAATCGGTCTTAAACAAATAGGCTTGTATTAAGGCTCGAAATACCCTGTAACAAAACAAAAACACAACTCCCTTTATCCTTCAGTTTTATAGTGAAGTCGTTTCGCTGCCATGAGCAAAGAGCTTAATTAGCACCCACTGAACCGTTCGCTTCTTTGATCGTTGTTACGACAGATAGTCTAATTGGGAGTGATTCATGGCACAAGTAGGTCGAGAGGTCTATGTTATGTCTGGTAATGATGACGCGTATAACTCCGTTCCTAATTAGAAATGTGTTTTTACGTATTTTTTCAAGGTTAATGTAGCTTTTTGCTTGTCACGCACACACACTTATTAACCGGTCTGTTTACAATACTGTAGTCCTGTTTGAGGTAGGTTGTAAATGCCATGGGCGGTTACTCGTGACTGATGTCAATTGTATTTCTGCTCTCTATCTTCATTGATCCTTTTTTTCGTTCGTATTAGAGTAGGAAGGGTTAAGGGCATAATGTACCAAGTTGCGCAAGTACGGGTTAGCATGATTGAAATGAGATGCGGTAATGAGATGAGATAAATGCCCTGGCCGCCTACGAGCCCCC
>DVOY01000483.1:0-11397 GCA_018237585.1 Apyrrothrix maculosa | reverse complement strand
GCATAAATTAAATCATTACTGGTTTTTTCACCTGTAGGAAAATGTTAAGATTAACATGTTATTGTTAGGAATATATGTATGTATGTATTGCAGGAGGATGCCAGCAAAAGATGCTTTGAAGAAGTCATAGACAATCTGTGTATTGTATTTGATCTAAACAGCTTTACACTGTCCTGTATGGACTACCAGGTGCTCAAAAACCTCATCTGGCTATTAAGCAGGCACTACCCAGAGAGGCTGGGCATCTGCCTTATTATAAATGCACCAGCATTCTTCTCTGGTTGCTGGGCTGTCATCAAAGGCTGGTATGTACAAATGTTGACGTCAGTTATAACTGGCTTAATAATATATTTATCTTATATACCTACCCTAACAAGTTACCACTGTTACTTCCTGTGCTGTGGCCAAATATGTGAAAAATACTTTTTGCAAACCTTTTGATGGCCTACATCATATCACATCATTAGCCTATCTCAGTCTACTGCTGGACATAGGCCTCCCTCAAAGAGCGCGCTTTTTGGGGGAGGCTTATGATGGCCTACTCTATTGTGGATAAGTGGTCATCAGAATAAATTAGAATAGAGCACTCTTACATTTAAAGGTTTTTAACAAGCATTATTCTCTTATATTATCTGAACAGTGGAGACTGAACTTGCCATATCAAGAGTAGCAATACAGAAAATGTGCATATAATTGAATGTTAAGGAAAGTTCATTTTGACCATTCATTGTGTAAAAAGTACTTTACTTTAATTAACAATGTAAATGTATTGAATTGTTCACAAAGTGAATGTATTGAATTTATAAAATAAAAGTAATATTGCAAAATCAACACAATTATGAACTTAACTATATAACTGTAATGTACAGATGCTTGTTGACTGTATCAGGTGCTATTTTATCTTAGAATTAACTGAAGTGGTTCCCATTCTTGTTCAAGGTTGGATGATAATACAGCAAGCAAGGTGCGGTTCGTTGATTCCGAAATGGATCTTTGCAAGTATCTGATACCAGATATCTTACCTACTGATATGTAAACTACAATACCAATTGGATAAGTACCTACTTATATTTTTATTCTGAGAGCTCATTTTTATTGGTTGATAAGGCTTGTCAATATATGGTGCAGATACTTGTAAAACATGCCATAGGCCCTATATTTGGGGAATCAATTTCATTACTTGGCAAGACTCACACTGAACATGCTGAGGATTCTGTGTCACTGCTTATGAATTTACGACTGTCCTCAGTCATTACCTATCTGTTTTGAGACCCCAAATGTGGTATATTGTCAGAGTTAATTACCAGTAATAATGAGCCTTAATTTAATTTGTTCACTTGTTACACTACACTTTAAATTGAAGTTTAAGTTGTATTTTTAAGTCAGATCTCACTGAGTGTAAAAGGACCTCAAAGTTTAATATCAGATGTCAATGTCATTCCAGCCTATACATGTCTGAATATTTTCTTAATTATTGACTCACTTTGCTGTTAATGTCGGACTTGTTATGGTACATAAAAGTACATATTACAAGAAAATTATATATAAGATTACTAGTCCTGTGTTGTTTTACAATATTAATGTTATAAATAGATTGCATTATAAGCTTTATACACGTCATTGTAACGTCATAAGAATAAATACTAATCTTAATCATTTTAAGAAATCATTTTTATTATCATTCTAATGACTGACACTAGTAAACTTGTTTTTATTTCTTTTATGAAGATCTATAAACAAATAATGATGTGATTAATAAAAAAATAATAACGTGTTTAAAAAACAAAATGTGATTATAAACAGAAGTTTCATAAATGATGTACTCATATACATAGAAAGGTTAATAATAGTGAAACAAGAATTTTACTATAATTATTTATTTTTCATACTGAATTTTATAAAACAGTTATACAAATAAAATGGCTGTACAATTCAAAGCGATCTACCAATCTGAACATAATATATATTTATATACTATTGCATATATTGTACTGTAAAGGATCGGCAAGGCTTGATTACATAATATGTTGCGTACAAACATTTCTATCAGTTTTCATAATCTATAGTAGTTTAATAATATCTTAAAAATTATGTATGGATATGTTTACAGAAGTTATTTGACTTTCTCACTACTCATGTCGTTTTAATATAAATCAAGGAATTAAACTACATGCTCCACACAATGTTTCTTGATTAACTGTTGTCTAAAATAATTTTTGTTATGTGATAATTCTAATTTCTTTTTGCTATGCCTACCAGGAGCATTTTATAGAACTACTACCAAGGTTTAAATTTTGTTAAGTTATACTAACGTTAAATATGATAAAATTTACCAATGGTTTAATAAGGTTGTCACTGAATCAGGTGTTAAACTTCACAATGTTGAATTCACCAGTTATTATTGACATCTAGCTGTTTGTTTTATGCTTTGTTTCTGATATAAACAAATAATACCTGACCTGAGAAACGAACACATGACACAATATGTTTGTAAGTGACATTAAATTAATAGAATATTTTTGAATATAAGATAATAAATAACAGGAAGGGTAATAATGTAAGGGCACGTCCTTGATATAAAAGTAATTGGACCGAGAGGGAAGACTATCGGAAATATCCATACACTTAAATTTATCAAGTCACACATGGAACTTATAATAATAATACTTACTTAAAATTTCTTTTGACTGGAGCGTAGCCCCATTAGAATATACTTATTTAAAATAACGCTATTAACTCAGTCGCAATTGTGTTTAAAAAATAATATCTACACTTTAACAAAATCCTTATTATTGTGAGTGTACAACTTGGCACTTTTTGGATCTGAACTGATCAATCGGAATCGAAGTAATACTTACCTACTTTTTACCGTGTGCACTAATGAGCAGGACGACATTTCGACAACTTCGAGTACCTTCTGAGTAATGTAAAACGGGATATACTAACGTGTTGTTTACATATAATTGGTGATATCAATATTCTTTTAAAACAAATTTTACACAATAAATACGGATGTTCAAATTTGTGCATCTCCACATCTGAAACGTTTCATTTCGCCGATACTGAAGTCGCTAAATTATGACTAGGTAAACTTATCGTAAAACATTCCCTATGCAAAAAGTAACAAATGGAGCGGTTGTATAATAATGGAATGGGACTGATCGAAACTTAATTGTCCACGATGTTGCCCACTTCAAGTAAATAGTTAGTGAGCAACTGAAAAGATACTTTGTGGCTTGTTGATTCGTTTTTCTTTCTGACATGGGCCTCGACCCTGCGTTGTCACATTTCTTAAATATGAAGAATACAATAAACTTATACATTTAAGAAATATTGAATAAGTTTCCTAGATATCTGCTTTGGATATCATAGTCGGGATTGTTTATTAATTAAAATGAAAAATGGTACAATGGCAACAAAACGCCTTGTGTACTTCACAAGCAAATATAATGCCTCGCTTACAATTAAAATCTTTGCATTTTAACCGTTTTATTCCAGTATACATTTGTATATGTGCATACTGTTATTATAATCCAGCATATAGCAAGATTACAAAAATAACAATGAATTGACCTCTTTCACATAAATCCAATTGAAATCAGAAAATCATCTGTCTATTAAAGCATCCAGTCTTTGTGATAAAAACGCGAGACCACCTTACGGAATATAAATTAATATGATATGGATATGTTTAAACTATGTAACCATTCTTGCTATACTCGGCAATACTACAACGTATAATGTATTACGAATCAAAATGTAAATATCTATCTTTTAAATGGTTATGTCTCAAATCATTATGTACAATAATATCTAAAATGATTAATGATATAATGATGTAAGATTAAATATTTGTATGTATACCTGAGAATGTACTAGGCACGAGTAGCACTATGGTTTATGAAATTTCCCTCAACGTCACGACCACGGACTAAAAATGTTACACACAATTCGGACATCCCTTTTCCTCATGCATAAAAAACTGTATGACCTGTATACAAGCGTAAATTTCACAAACTCATCATTAGCATTTGACTAATTGGTCGCGGTGTTTACAAATGACTTTATTTTAACTTATTGGCGTATTTTTTATACATTGCATACATTAAAAAATAATTATAGCAATATAAGATTACACAACAAAACCAATGAACCAAGACAAAATCTTCCATGAACCATGAAAAAACAATGTTAGAATTGTCTTTTGTCTCATCGTATTATAACGAGATCACGTTTTTGCTTGTCATAAAATTATTTACAAAACGATTACCGACATTCTATATTTCCTATTGGAAAGATGGACTTACCATGTATCACAGATTTTCGAATGAGACACGAGCGAAACGAAGGCGACAGATCTACAATCGAGACTACTTAAATACAAAAAGCGGCTAACAATTCCTTCATAAGCATTACATTATTAATAATCAACATTTAAAAATCTTTAGTTAGGAATGAGTAGATGAGACGTACGTTCTCCTATATTAGCTATAAGTGTACAGTATTGATGACGAAATAGGTTCGCAATTCTGTTGAAGCGAAAACTATCCCCCACTACTGTCGTACGATGTGTAACGGGCGAAAGCTCGTTAAAACTCAGTAATTTATAGATTACCTATTATTACTATTGATAGATGTAACAAAATCGTAAATGTTAATTAGCTTACCGGTATTTTTCATTATTGAATTCAGTCTTATAAAAATGTACGTGCGCATAGTTTTATTGCAGTTCCAAATTCGGGATTTCCGCGATTGACTACTTCGAAAATAGCTTCATGGTGAAAAAGATATATACCAATTTATACAAGCGAATTGCAAAATCATTCTTAGCAAGGCAATATAAAAGGAAGCGTGGCGATCAAATCGAACTATCTAGATTTAAAATCAATAACTCTCTCAATGAGAACAAGTTGGCGAATCGCCAGCTCGAAAGGTCTACACTTTTGAGGCGTCGGTTTATGAATAGTGTAAACAGATATAAAAGTATACAAATCTCCATTCGGCGCGGGTTGCCGTCCACGGCGCTCACGGCGACCTCCTACCGTGTTCGTGTAGAAAGGACGACGTCCGGCGGATAAAAGAATATCAAACACAAATATATTCCTCACCGTCCGCACTCGGTGACGCGGCCCGCGGGCGGCTCAGTGGGCGTGGTGGAGGGCGTGGCGAAGCGCGAGGGGCGCGCGTCCTGCAGCTCGGCGCTCGGGGGGGGGGCCGGCGGCGCGCGCAGCAGCCGCAGCAGCCGCCGCAGTCAGTCGGCCAGCACGGCACTGGCCACGGCCGCCAGCTCCTCCTTCAGCACGCGGAACGACGGCCGCTCGTCGGGCGCGTGCCGCCAGCACAGCCGCATCACCTGCGCCAAGCATAACTCTACACACGAGCTCTGACGATTCTGCGACATGGCGCGATCCACTCTAGTGACATTAGTAGCCGTTTTTACTTTATCATCATTTGCTTACTGTAAATTCGGTCTTATATGAGCTACTTACGTTATAAATTTCGTTTAGACATCCCTTGGGTTTCTCCAGAACCTGGCCCCTTTGAACCATTTCGACCACTTCAGAATTTTTCATTCGACCGTAGGGAACTTTGCCACAGGTAAACACCTCCCACATTAGGACACCTGAAAATGCAATAAAACATTCTACTTAGCTTATGAAAATCATATTAAAGTTGTCGTCATGGAGACTTTAAAACAAATTGAATAGACCATCGCTACCCTGCTCCTGTATTGCATAAATTGACACGTCGATGCAACTTAAAGAGTCGAGATGCGCTGTTCGATGACTTTTCTCATATAACCGATTGAAAAAAACACACTAGTGCGCATTACGCCGACCCAGCGCTTACAACGCCGTACGGCGCCATTCGCATGCGCACGCAGCTTTACGGGCCCGAATATCGGTAATGGAACCGAAATCTGTCGCGTATAATACGCAATATAATTTCTGCATGTGTCGTCGCTATTTGAAATAGCATTGCAGGCGTAATCATGCCGAACTTCGGTCGCGTACCTTCGGCGTAGTGTTTAGACACTTACACCGCCGTTTGGAGTCGTACAGCTCCGTATGCCATATATAATTGTCATAAATAATACGGAAATATACAATTATTGCCTTTTAAACACAAAGGACAGTTACGTTGTTCCTGAATCTTAGTTGAATGTTTCCCATACAAGACAAGGAACATGCATGTAACCACAGAAATACGCATAAAAACATTTATTTTCACTTAAATAATTCTGATGTGAATATTTGTTGCAATCTACTATACAGTGTACACGTTTTCCATCGGAACGGCACGTCGATGCGATAGGATGCGTCCGACGTCACATACTTTGTGCACTATTTGTATGAACGATCGAACGCCGTCGATCAATGTCTTAACGCAAAATATTACCTACTTGTAACTATTACCAAATATTTAAAAACCGTTCCTTTACTAAAATTAAAATAAGACATAACACAGCCACAGACAAAATTCGATTAGTGTTGTGAGGTATCTCGATGAGTATCAGAAATTAAAATCTGCGCAAAGTGCTATTTCGACAGAGTGAGGGGCCGTACCGAACGCCCACACGTCCGACTTGGAGGAGAACCTCGTGTAGTTGAGCACCTCGGGCGGCGCCCACTTGATGGGGAACTTGGTGCCGCCCGAGCTCGTGTACTGGTCGTCCAGCACGTAGCGCGCCAGCCCGAAGTCCGCCACCTGCCGCACAAACAGGTGGCTAACAGAAGCTTCAATACTTATATAAAAATATATAACGATTAAATAATTCAACCTATAAATAGTTACATTAAACGAATAGGTGACACCGGCTTGCAATGAAAGCGATGTATAATATTACATTATATGTATCTTTTTGCGACCCTTCTATAGTTCCATTGCTGGACACGGGTCTCCTGTCAGAATTGGAGGGTTAAGGCCATAGTCTACCACGCTGGCCAAGTGCGGATTGGCAGATTTCACCCACCTTTACAGATCATTATTTTTGTATGAACCCATAAGGTGTGCAGTGTGCTCCTCACGATGTTTTGGTGCACCAATATAGCAAGTGATATTTAAACTTACACGCACATTTTTGTAAAGAGGTGCGCGCCAGGATTGAACTCGGACCTCCGGAGTGAGAGGCTGAATTTGAAACCACTGGACTATTACTGCTTATGTATATATCTACATTACCCAAATAATAATAGATTATAATTGTGTCACTTAAAAAAAATATATATTAAAAAAAACACGTAGACGATCTGTCATATTTAAGAAAATGGACGAATAAAATATTTTCAGCCTACATTCAAATCTAAAAAGCTAGCAACATTGAAAAAAATCCACTTAGAAACAATTACTGTACAGGTCCACTCCATTATCTGCACATTATTTTCTTATAAAGACCTTTGCGAAAAATTTTTTATTTGTCTCTTGAGCGTAAGTCGACCTACCTTAACAACATTTTCATCGCCGACTAAGCAATTTCTAGCCGCTAAGTCTCGATGTATGTAATTGTGCCTTTCTAAGTACGCCATTCCTTTGCACACCTGAAAAGAAAATTACAGTATACAGTTACTTATTTCGGCTAAGTATTTGCTCTTGAACTACTAGAAGAACAAGTACTAAGTATTTTTACACGATTTCATTAACTCTGCTGTATTGTACATCGTTAGTGTTTTCTCCAACACCTGACACCGTGCACTGTCATTGGTAAATATAATTATAAGAAATAAAATATATTGAAATTAAGCTTAAATCATATATAATTAAGGGTAAATATACATAACCGTCAATACAAAAGACAGTGAGTTGCTGTTTGATGAAATACCAGCACTTACAAATCTACACAAGCCAATGTTCTTGTGTATAACCACGTTTGTAAATGTATATAACAAATTATTTAATGTTGCTATCCTTAGCTAAGTAAACACCACGTTTAAAATACTCCACGTCCGGCTAAGGTATTGTAGAGTACAGGAGAATATTTTAGTAGCTCAATATCGCTACCGAATTTTTATTTGATAGCGAATGCTTATAGAGAAATACTAGAGAATCGTCGAGTTACTTAAAATAGGTATATTGTATTTAAGTATGTATGTAAGTTATCTGCAACGCGGGTAAATTTTCTAATTAATGTAGTATCGGAGTAAACATGAATCTCTATAACATAATATAGAAATATTACTAATACCATGTTGACACGTGAGAGAGATAAGTGCACGTACTTTGTATAATAGCACGAAGCGAAGGATCGGCGCCGGCCACCGAGTGTTTATTGTGCTCGTATACAAATCTTAATAATAAAAATAATAATTACATAGTACTTAAAACAGTAACCATTCGAAAGCATAATATAATTTTCTTTAAGATTGTCCTCCAGCCAATCAATCACAGCCTTAGGAAGTCCACTGCTGAACATTAACCTGCCCTTATCGAAGCGAGTTCACCCGTTCCGGGGCTCTATTTAATGTGACAAAAAACGCAAATCATGCTTGTAATCTCCGAAGAGGCAGGCAGAAGCGTGTAGTACACTCCCACTTTTCACCAGTTACGTTTACGTCCCACTATGGAGTAGAGGGTGAGACTATTACCATACACCGGGCACAAATCCAAACACGGAGTCACTACTGGGTACTAAGTTATAATAATGTAATAGTACCAACCCGGGGTTTGAACCCAGGAGCAGTCGCGCTCGCAACCACATGACTAGCCAGTCAATATAAGCACAAGTGTCGCCCCGCACCTGGATGCACATGTCCAGCAGCGCGGCGGCGCCCAGCTGCTCGGGCGCGGTGCGGCGCAGGTAGTTGAAGAGCGAGCCGTGCCGCAGGTACTCCGTCACGATGTAGATGGGCCGGTGCTTGGAGCACACGCCGTACAGCTGCACCAGGTTCTGGTGCTGCAGCTTGCTGCGCGGCGCCAGGCGGTCGTTAGCACGGGGTACCACAACACTTATTTGAGGATGTGGAGTTCTTAAAACTACATAGCGTGACACCACGACTATATATCTCCGAAGGGCCAGACAGGTTCCCAGTGGAATTGAGAGTGGGTCTATTGCGACACCCCAGGCACAAATCCAAGCTTCGTGCTACTACTGGGAATTTCGAGTTAGAAAAACCCGATAATACCGCTCGACCCGGGGATCGAATCCGGGACCACTGGACCAGCAGTCGCGGTAGCGATCACTGGACCGATTACGTTAAATAGAATCTATTAAAAACCGACAAGTAGATATTGTCATTGCAGAAGCGTAAGTGAATACGACTCACGTCATAACTTTGGCCTCGTCGATGAAGTCGTCCTCGGACATGGTGCCCTCCTTCATCATCTTGACGGCGGTGTCGATGCGGCCGCGCCAACGCCCGCGCCGCACCACGCCGAACTGCCCCGCGCCCAGCTCCTCCAGCAGCACCAGCTCCGACGGGTCGATCTCCCACTTGTCTGCTCGCGAGCGGACGACGCTCATGCATTATTACGTTTTATTATGAAATATAGATACGGACCGTTTTATATAAGTAGGTGTATATGTTTCGAAACATCAGTGGTAATTAATTGTAAAGTTTTGCTTCAATAGGTGAACAAGTGACTAAGCCATGTGTCACATAAGAGAAAACAGCAGCTGACCCACATGCAGACGGGGTAACGAACCGTGTGATAGCCCAGCGGTGGGCGGCGCCGGCCGGTCGCAGGGCGTGGTCTTGAGCCTGGAGCAGAGGCCGCCGCTGTTGTGCTTGTGGTAATTAATCAGCTCGGGAATACTCGGGCAGCAGTGCTTGTCCGACAAGTAGAACTCGCCGCGCGAGTTCGTCTTTATGTGATAGTGTTTTGTTTGAGGGTGGTTTCTGAAAAGTAACAAGTTCCGCTAAGCATACAACTTCACATGCAAGTCAATATACTTCCACTAGAATATGCTCCTACCAAATAGCAATAACTTTGAGAACAATTAATAAACAATAATTAACAAGTAAGGAAAAAGAAACTTCATTTCTTTATTCTATTCTGATTTTATCCGTTTAGTGTATCAGTTGTGAAACATTCCCAATGTATGGACACAATTAAATACAGGTAAGAATGAGGACATGTGGGGCGAATGGCTACTGAAAGAACTACAAACCAGACATATAACACGACTGTTAATAGACGTGGAAGCCGAGAGAGACCGGGGCTCAGCTATCTCGACCAAATAGGTCAAACACCGAAACTGGCCTTCATGTATGGATAGGGTGATAAATGTACGGTAGATGTGTAAGGATGGAAATATTTGGGATTCAGCGCTCTCTGTCTAGCCCGTGAGGGTACTGGTGTGATGATATAACAACGATAATGATCACTTACACTTTGGTATATAGCGAGAGCGTATACATGCCCTTGATGGAGGAGTTGCGGACGACGAAGCAGCCCTCCTTGTCTTCCTGTTTGAGCAGTGATTCAGTGCGTTGTCGGGACATCTCCCCGACATACCATCTGCAATAACATTTGGTTAATTTTAAAAAACTGTTTGCTGAAAACCTACAATTGTTTCTACGTTAAATCACTTACTCATATTTCTGTAATCCTATAGTTTCCTTCTCTTTCACATAATTGCTTGGAATGTAGCCCACACACCTGAAATCAAAGTGTGATAAATTGACCATCTATGTATAATGTAACTTGCAATGATGTGTATATTATATTTAATGTAACGCAATATTACGCCTGTAATCCCCGAAGAGGCAGGCAGAAGAGTGTAGTGCACTTCCACGTTTCACCAGTTACGTATACGTCCCAATATGGAGGAGGTGGAGAATCTATTGCCATACACCGGACACAAATCCAGACTCCGAGCCACTACTAGAAAATCTAAGATAGAAAAATCCAATGGTACCCGTCCCGGGATTTGAACCCAGGACCGCTCGGTCGGCAGTCGCGCTTGCAACCAACACGACCACGACGGGGCAGTCATAACTTATAATTATATGTACATTATATTTAGTGAGTATAAAAACGTACCCGTTCGAGTCCTTTACTTTCCACCAATGTTCCTGCAGGTCGTCGATCACCTCATACTCAGCACCCTTACAGAACACACATTGTCTATTAATCATACCATACTTCATCATCGTTTATACGAGTATATCAGTCACATAGTTAGGTGAACATAGTTTGTTAGTGATTTAATCCCTACTAATATTATAAATGTGCAAATAAATTTGTTTGTTATGCTTAAATAATAAATGTTATGCGTAAGTAATAAATAAAATTTTTGAGACTTCTCAAGACACGACCCTCCGATCCCAATCTGGGCGGAACTTGTACTATGGTATCTTGACAGCTGACTAATTACGGACACATACGAGGGGAGGTCCAAAAGTTCGTGGAATGGAGGGGATGGAGTGGGGATAGGTGGGCTCGCTTAGTGTCATATTA